>JAVXUM010000001.1:41540090-41557720 GCA_035590655.1 Pouteria glomerata
CCCCCCCCCCCCCCCCCAACAGCGGCGACTGAAATGAAAATCCTCGTACCTCTCCCTGCGGCCCAGAATTCGCAAGCAAAAGCACCAGAACAGAAAACAAGAAAATTTTGCAAACTACTACAGCAAGATTATTATAAGCTTTTTAGCGCCCACCCGAATGAAAATTTCAAGGCCAATCTACTGCCTACAGGAATTGCTGTAGCAAGGAAGAATAAATACAAAATTATTTCAAATAAGTTGAGCAAAAAAGCCGCAGTTTATGGAAGTGAGATCATAAATAGCAAAATGAGTATTCATATGCTCCATTTCAACCACAGGAACAGAAGCACAAAATACAAGCAACAATTACACACTGAGGGTATTCTAACCACATAATACTGGTTTTAAAAGAACTGTCAAAGACGAAACAAACCCAAAGGAACATAGGGTCAAAGGCTATTGTAGCAAATCACTCTTCGAGCTTTAGTCGACACACCCCTGGAGTCAGAAGTTCAAAATAAATCAGAACAAAGTGCAGTAAGTTTTCTCAAGAAAAAAAAAACCAAAGAAAGGAACATATGCGAGCAAGAGATTTTTTGGGACCTTACCAAATGAAGCACATGAGGCTAGCGAAGAACAAACAAATACCCTAGTATTCATATTCACGAGAGATTGACCTCTCCGAACGCCCATATTCACGGTCCAAATCACGAGTCCTCTCCTTCTCACGCTGCTCAGAGGTTGCTCGATCATAATGATAATCATCTTCCATTTGATCATATCTCTCATGATCGCCTTGGGCATCCAAATCATCATATTGTCCCCGACCTTGATGTTCATAATAATCTTGGTGTGCATGGTCATGCTCAGCTTCAGAACGCCTATGCCCACGATCACGCTGTTCATACCATTCAGGATCCTCCTCTGGCTGAATGATATCATAGTTTCGTTCCCTATCCCCATGACGGTCTCGTTCATGTTTTGATTCCACACGATCATATTCATACTCTCTATCATGGGAACGTCCTCGATCATGATCAAGGTCCCCAACTTCATAATCCCTATCCCTCTCCTTCCCCCTGTCCCTATCTCGAGGGCGCTCCCGATCACGTTCTCGGTCTCGCTCCCGATCACGGCCGCGATCACGGTCACGTCCTCTTTCACGATCGCGAACCCTGTCTCTTTCTCTATCCCTGTCTCTGTTCTTGTCACGATCTCTATGTTGCCTATCCTCCCTGTGATCACGATCCCTTGGCCTGTCATGAGAGCGCTCATGGGACCTCTCCCGTTCCCTGTCTCTGTCTCTACCCCTTTCACGGGATTTCTCTCTATCCCTAAAGCATTTTTATTCATTAGTAATCATCTTAAAGAATATGCAGACAGACGTATGGGAGAGAGAGGATTTTTTGGAAATCCACATCCAAACTAGAGATCCCTTGACTAAAAGCACAATGATATGAATCATATGATATCTGCTCCAGCCTGTTAAACTCACATTAGACTACTGCTAATATGCAAATGTCAGTGAATATGGAAATATGACACACTAGTATGAACTATGAAAACCGATGATATTTGTTCCAGCCCTGATAAGTCCATATTAAACTACAACTAACGTGCAAATGTCAATGAATATTGAAATATGACACTTTACTATGGACTGCGCCCAAGTATTCTTCAGTTAAGAAACCAATCCTGCATGGGCCAATCTATTGCTGCAACCCTTTTTTTCCAAAAGCAAATTCTAAAGTCAAAAGTAACCTCTAGCAAACACATGCAAGTATTAAACTAACATATTAAACTACAACTAACATGCAAATTTCAATGAATATTGAAATATGACACTTTACTATGGACTGCGCCCAAGTATGCTTCAGTTAAGAAACCAATCCTGCATGGGCCAATCTATTGCTGTAACCCTTTTTTTCCAAAAACAAATTCTAAAGTCAAAAGTAACCTCTAGCAAACACATGCAAGTATCAATAGAAATGTTACCGCTCTCCATGCCGATCATCCCGTATCCTTGGCTCCTCTGACCGTGATGGTCCTCCAGATTGCTGAAGCTCTCTGATCATTCAAAGGGTGGAAGTAAGATATTATGTATGATAGAAACAATGGATCTCAAATTCAGTAACACAGCAGACAGACTAATACAGCTAACAAAACTAACCATCAACAAATAAAAAAAAAAAAAAACTTTTGGCTATTACTTATTCGACAGTTGATATGTTAATCATCAAACTAAAAAAACCAGGCTTCAAAAAACAAAAACCAACAGGCAACAAATTAAGTGTCTGAACTTAAAAAGTAAACCCATTTAATTGATAGATTGCAAGGGAAATCCAACCTCCTAAATATAAGCAATATCTAATTCAATAATTGAATAATCATAACTATCAAGAGAAATGGTCTATGGCCAACTAACCCTAAAAATAATTCCCCAATCAATATTGAATTGCATACAGTAACGGAAAGAAAGATAAGAACTACCTCCCAGGATACTTTTGATTGGCGTCTTCTCCACCAACCCTGGTTGTACCCAGTCCACCACCAAGCCTACGAGGCCTCCAGTTTGGAACAGTTCTACCACGTTCAACATCCACAAGCACCCTTCTATTATCAATCTTCTTCCCATCGGCTTGTTTATACGCAGCTGCATGACAAATGCACGACAGTCAGAAACAACATATATATTACGTAATTACACAAATAAATAAATAACTAAACAAACCACACTACTGCAAACCTTTCATATCCCTTGTATGCACATACTCAATGAAAGCATAACCTCTTGGTTTATTTGTCTCTTTGTCAGCAATCAGTCGAACCTGCAACGGAAAGGAGTAAACAATTGAGCCACAATTAATGCAGATGCATCAAAAATTTGCAGCAAATAAACAGGACTGGATTGAGATGCTCTTTTAATTCTACCAAAGTGACAATTCTATTAAAAAGGCTAGAAATAGTAAAATCCTAAATGGCACGGCAGACAGGCACAATGCCTCATAAGCCGTGCTCACCTTAAATTATACAGCTCCCCAGGCAAGAAGCATCACCATCACTGACAGAGTTGCAGAAAAACAGACGTATGTGGCCAAATTACCAGTCGTCGAATACACTAAACTCCCCTTACCAGGGATTCTATATACATATATAAAGTAACAGAAAGATTATAAAATAATATACAAAATACCA
Organism: Pouteria glomerata; assembly: GCA_035590655.1. Lineage (NCBI taxonomy): Eukaryota > Viridiplantae > Streptophyta > Magnoliopsida > Ericales > Sapotaceae > Pouteria > Pouteria glomerata. Next base: position 41,543,265 of record JAVXUM010000001.1, read on the forward strand.
GGATATCTCCCCAACTGCTGATACGTTTTTGATAGCCTTTAAAGCCAAAGTAAAATTTTTAGTACCAAGGAATGCATGTAAAAGTTAAATAAAGAGAGAGAATGCTAATACTCCCTACATGTTTTACCCAGTGCAGGAAAAAGTTGTCAGTCTTCTTTTGTTGCTTCAAATAAAGGCCAAAAGGCACAATGCATCACTGCTCTGCTCAACTTAAATTTTTCAGCTTCGCCGTGCAGGATGGAGCACCATCTTTGGACTTGAATTGGTTACAATGATTGAAACCAAGGAACCAAATATACCATTTATGGAACAATTTTTATTTTCCCCTTACCAAGGATATTGCTCATATGAGATGAACGCCGCTTACTATTAGAACATTGCCTAGAAACTAATAAAATACCCAAGTCTCAAGGACATTCCAAAGGATAATTGGAATAAAATGGCATGCTGTTATTGGTAGATAGGCAATAATACCTGTGCAATTGTTCCACAGATGACTAACCACTTCCAATTCTAATTAAGAGCAAAGTGATGCTCATTCGTTCTCCCCTTCAGACTTAACATTATCAGGGTATACCATGCACCCTATACATCTCTAATCTTACTATTCAAGTACAGAACTTGATATTATGAAACATATTGCAATCAAGTTAGAAAAATTTTCAAGCCACAAGCTATCCGTAACAACAAATTATAAGGGGCATGACAAAGGAATACTTCAAATGCCAATAGCCAAAACATCTTTGTAGTTAAAAAATATTTCTGTTTAGAAATGTTGTATAACATATAGTATACTTCAAAAAGAAAATGAAATTGAACCTGATGGGTGGAATATTACATCTGAAAAAATATATAATCATAAACCTGTAGTGAATTATGAAGAAATTGAACCTGACAGGTGAAATATTACATCTGAAAATATAGTGAATTATGAAGATATCATTCCCAATTCCTCAGTCAAAAAAATATTAAAATTTTCAAAATGTTGGAGATTAACAGAAAAATATAAAATTTTTTGTCTTCAAAAAGGTGGAAATGAACATGCAAAAACAAAAAAAGGAACCTCTTACCAACCCAAAAGGCAAAAACCGGAGCACCACTAGGGTATGCTCTTTAATACCTACCCGCTTGATAGGCCCATAAGCCTCAAACTCCCTTTTGATTTTGCTTTCCGTTGTCTCATAATTCTGAAAGTAGAAAGATATCCTACAAGTTAGTTAAACACTACCAAAATAACTACATACTAATAAGAAATATGGCCATGCTACTCACAAGTCTGGCAACAAAGAGCGTCTTATATGGATCTCCAGAAATATTTGGATCGTTATTTGGATCATCTGCAATGAGATTTCTTCTTTTTAGAAAAAAAATAAATAAATAACTGAGGCATAAATCATGGACGTCAACTCCGTCTAGATTAATCAGCGGTTAAGAGTGCTATATCACATTTATCAAGCTCCTCCCCAGCCTTTTTTGCACCCTCTTCCAGCCGTAACTGGTGGATCCTAGCCCTTCTTTGTGCCTGAAAAAAGCAAACCAATTGAGCAAGATACACGGCTCATTATTTGAAGAAGTATACCAAACAAATGAATAAACAAGATACTTATAAGAACCACTGCAGGGAGTTGAAATAATGAAAAACATAACCTTCGATTTTTTCTGTTGAATAGTTAAAACAAAAATAACACAAATTTCTAAAAGATGAGTCGTGGTAAACTCCATTTAAGTATCATAGATCCAATCTTGGGTAGAATCTCTGGGGATATTCACACCCCTTTGCACGCGTGCATGTGTGCGTGCGGTGGGTGGAGGCCATGAAGTTGCTAAGTCTGCACATGGTTAACCCAAAAATAAATAAAAAAAATTTTCATTTACACCTCAATACAAGCAAATTCAAAAAAGGAAATTGATTCATTGCTGGTTGTAAACATATCAATAATTACTTCAGTGATATCAGTGGTATTATAAATTTGTAGAAGTTTGGATTAGCAGATCCATCTTGTATCTGAAGCACTAATATACAAAAATAACATGTTTGTAACCATTGCCACACCTAAATAAAATACAAAATCCCTATGGCCTTCTTCCAGCTCGGCCAAGTTTAAAAAATAACAAATACACCAGGTATCTTAAATATTACAAGAGAATGCTCTCTCACTGGCATTTAAAAGATGATCTACCATCAATAAGTGAAGTGCATATTCAATCACAACCCAATATGACCCATACTTCAATTAAGCTCTCAAAATTGAGATTCATTCAGAGGGGAGCATCTTACAGGAGTTTCACCCTTTTGGACTGGTGGTTGATATTCAGGATCACCTTTCTCAACAAAGTTACTCACAAACTGCGCCATTCCTTTGACATAAAGAATACAGATTTACATAAATAACAGCCAAATGGGTGAAAATGGGGTCAAGTATCTAGTATTCAATTTAGAAGATTTCCCAAAACCTGTGTATGGCGGACATTTTCTTTTTTCTGGAGGTGGTTTAAACTCCAGTGGTGGTCGGGGCTCAAAAAGCTTCAAAAGGTTGGCTGTTAAACCAGTTGGATGACTTTGTCCAATCTGCATTCAAAAGGAACTAGTTAATTTAAAAAATAAAAATAAAAAAATTGATATATTGAAATATATATTTTAGATAACAATTCCAGTTCTATAATCAATCACAGGATGTGACTATAAATGTTTTTCCAGCATAAACAACTCCAATTCTATAATCAATCACAGGATGTAGCTATATTAGCATTTCCAATCATTTTGGGGGCAGGGAGAAGGATACAAGTAAAACAATCACAATCAAACTAAGAGAAGCTTTATTCACAGCTTGGAAGCTAAAAATGTTCCCGTCTGTGCTGAGATGAGAAAACTACAGCCAACAAAATGTCGCCTATCCATTTTCCTAACCTCAATTAAAAAAAATCAATGGATTCGTAACAAACAAACACATTAAAACAATCAACGGATTTGTAACAAACAAACACGCACGCACAAGCGAATCACTGGTGTCTGTTTTCTCAGCAGCCAAACAAAGCACTGAAATGCTTAATCACTCAAATCGCTTTTACCAATCATCAATCATCTGAACCAAATCTAAAATCAGCTAAAATTTAACCGACACAATCAACACACAGATCAAGCTAAATTCAAATCGAACTTAGGGTTTAAGGAGATTAGCAAGAAAACCACATAAATCAACAAACAGATACCCTAAAATTCCACAAAAACCTATAATCTGGATTAAGGGAAATACCAGCTTCAGTTGCATGACATTCGCACGGTTCTGCGCCTTCGTGCGCGCCTGCACGGCGGCGTTGTTACTATTGTTGCGCATGAAGGCATCATTGTAGTCTCCCATCGTCGCAGAGGCCGGACCGGCTAAGGGTTTCACTGGCTATCGAATCCTAGAAATAGCGATCAGACGGTGTAGAACTGTAGATCACATGAATCGGACGACCGTTAAGAGACGGCTGACGAAGAGACTTAGCACAGCGGTAGTGAGAAGCAAGAAGGGTTTTCGCTCGGTCGTTTTATAGACGGGCAAGTGAGGCGAATGCAGGATTGACTCGGCCCAACTCGGTCACCGAGTTAAGTCCTGACGCGGGCGTGTCGGTATATTTTAGCTAAATTACATTTGCACCCCTTTATTTTGCATAATTGCATGATATGACCATACGCTGGTCTCGCATTTCACCACGACGAAAGAGATAAAAATGCCTTCGATCTTATTTGCCATGCTAATAGTTTCATCATGTTTTATAGTAATTGAAGTGTCGAGAGTTATCGAACCTTCTTGAGCTGAGCAAATACTAGCTGGTGTGAATGGTTGCCTGACCCAATGCTCTTCTTGATCCAAATATCCCCTTGATTGTTCCCACAAAATACTGTCGGCCGGGCGAATTTCGGCCGAATGCCCCTCCGATGGTTAAATTAGTATTTTCCTTTTGAGAGAATAAGGATCTAGAAAGATGATCAAATAGATATCTGTTATGGTTTCTATGCATACCATCCACTACCCGTCGCCCATGCTTAAATACCCCTCCTAGCACGTGCCGCCATTCTTCGGAAACCAGCTTGGGCTCGGATAATCGGAACGGTAAATCCACCGTGGTCGGTGCTCATCGGGAAATTTGGTGGTTGAAGGGCGGCGTGGCCAAAGCCGTTGTAGACCCAGGCTTCAGGGTACCTTCTGGCTAATAGGAATTCAACAATGGCAGCTTTACCACCAACCCCTGTCCTTCTTACCAGATATAAGCAAATGACAGGGATACCCTCCCATACATGTGTCATTCATCTTTACCGCCTCCAATCGTCCCCCAGCTCTTGTGCGTAAGGGTAGTTTGGATTACGCAGAGGAGCTAAAAATTACGCGACACTTGGACCTGACAAGCTAAGCAATCCCCAGCGAGGTCGGATAGTCAGGTCGAGTACACGCACTAGGATCACGCGTGCCATAAGTATGTCAGCCTACTTGCTACGGTCGCCAGGCTATCCCTAGGCGTGCGCCGTCATGGGTACACCCAAGAGTCCCTTGACTATAAATGCCATGGACTGTTCATTGTCACATGTCTCTTCGTCTTCTTGTCATATAAGCATCATCTTTGTCATCATGGAAGCTTTTCTCTTTGCGCTCTCAACTTACCAGAAGCCTCCTGCATTCATAGCCATCTGTTACTCTTCGCAAACTAAGCCAGCCCCTTTCCAAGTCCTACCAGAGCCCTAGCGATCGTATCACGTTTGGGTGAGTGTTCCTTTCTTCCTACTAAACGTCATTTTTAGTTTCCTTTCGGATGGGGAAATTTCTTAATGAGCTTAGGAAACCGGGGGGGATAGTGGCCTTTAGAGCTAGGCACCAAATCCCAGACTCGGTTAGGTTATCTCTTCCTGATGTCAATGATTTCCGTATCGCGAAAAACAGGGGTTCTGAGTGGACCCGATGGCCGGTAGTTGCGATCGAGGAATGTGGAGTGGCCCTTCCCCTTCAGCCCCTCATTCACACCTTTCTGTCCGTACTTGGTATATGCCCCGGCCAATTAGCCCCAAATGGGTATAGGATCCTCGTGGGCGTTATCGAATTGAATAGGATCTTAGGAACCAATGTGGGTCCTCACGAAGTTCTCCACTGCTACTCCGTCACCCACTCTAAAGGTGGGCAGTATTACCTGAAATGCCGAGCATAAGATAACTTAGTGCACGCCCTACCTGACTCAAGCAAAAACCTGCTGGATGACCATATCTTGGTCGGCGGAGAGTGGTAATAGTTGCCCAGGGAGGATAGATTTCAAGGAGTCCAGAATGTTATGGGGGGTATAGGTAGCTATCACTAACTCACCTATTTATTTTGCTCTGCTCGGATCATGGCTAATATGTTTTTCTTTTATTTTTGGCAAACAAGGGTTTCAACAAGAGGTTTATAAACCCTTTGAGTGTAGATTTTGGGGAAGTTCACAAAATCTTTTCCTTCAAGGGTCAGGGGACTTTAAAAGGATTAGTTCGGACTGCCCCCGTTCCTGCTTGGATACCGACCAACACATCGAAGTTACACCGCACTGCTACCGAACGTAGAGGAAATGAGGATCAACGAGCTGGTTGATTCTGCCAATTTTCCCCTCGGATTCCATCATATTGTCACCGTAACCGTACCGTCTCCACAATCAGATGCCATGTCGCCCAGAAATCTACTCGCGGTGATGAAGAAAGTCCCGGGAGCGAAGGGCCAAAAGGAGGTTTCCAAGAAAAGGAAGGCTTCTCCGTCGCCGCCAGTGAATCTGACCAAGAAGAAGACGGTCACCGGTCTGAGTAAGCAGGTCGGACGAGATGAGGGTACATCCACCCAGCTTCCGCGAGAGTTCATCGTCAATCTGATGATTGGCTCTCAGCCGATCACTTTTGATGATTCCACTATTTCAGACCAAGGGGTGGCCATTTCTGTTGCAATCGCCATGACCCTTCCGAAATATCGGGAAGAGATAATGAATATGAATGACGAAGTCTAGTTATTTCAATCCATTTAGTACTCTCTGTTGGTAAGCTCAGAACCTTATCTATCATTTCTTTGTTTTGTATAATCCTGACCTTGTATATTTGTGCAGGCCACTGAGTTCTTCCGCGACGCTAGCAGGCGGTTTGAACATATCCAAAGGTCGGAAGATTCCCAGCGTGTTCGTGCTGAAAAGGCTGAGGATAACGTCCGATCAGTCTGTGCACAGAACGAGGAACTCCTTGGGAAGGTCAAGACCCTCGAGGTTGACCTTGATTCGATGAAGAAGGGCTTGGAGGCGGCCTTGAGGAAGGGCATCAAAGACTGAGGCTATCCTCTAGGAGGATAAGAAGAAAGCCCATTCGGAAGGGTATGAAGAGGCCGGTTACGAGTATCAAAAGCAAGTCTTTATCGCGGCCAACACATACTATCGAGACGGGTGGGTCGATGCACTTAAGGCGGTTGGCTATCCTCCCGAGTCAGAGCTTTACAGCTTTTTTGTTTGGCCGAAGGACGACCAGGAGTTCTTCCCAAAGGATGATGGTGATGAGGATACGGAGACGATCTCGACCCTAATCAGAAACGAAGCAAGTAAGAATGCTGATGCCGATGTTGAAGTTAGCACAGGGAATTTGATAGATTTATCTGTTCAAGAGGACGGCCATGCTTCCGTGGATTCTGACCGGACTCATGATGCGTGATTTGTCTTTTTGTTATGGAATTCTGTAATGCTACTTATTTTAATTTAATCGAATGAACTCTTTTTTGCAAGCTTAGTATATTTTAAGTCTGAACAAAGTTATGTGATTGTTTGTTTTTGCAAGCTATTAAAATTACTATCTTTTGCACATGACGTTAGTCTGCACTGAACCATTACCTCGACTTGATCGGTTCGGGAGGTTAAATTTTTGCCTTACACCAATAGTGGTTATTTCTACCCGAGCAAGTCAGGTAACTTGATCTTACAACAAAACATAACCGCGGCCGACTTGAGCAGGTCAAGTAGATCAACTTTGGTCATGCGCTAAGGGCGGTCACCATTATCCGAGCAGGTCAGACAACAGTACCTTGGTCTTGCACCAAATGTGACTTAATACCGACCTAAGCGGGTCAGGTAACCTAGCCTTGGCCTTGCGCCAAGGGCGGTCACCGTTACCCGAGCAGGTCAGACAACGATATCATGGTCTTGCACCAAGTGTGACCTAATGCCAACCTGAGCGGGTCAGGTAGCTTAGTACTTGGCTGTGCGCCAAAGGCAGTTACCGTTATCCGAGCAGGTCAGGTAACGATACCTTAGTCTCATACCAAGTGTGACCTTATGCCAACCTGAGCGGGTCAGGTAGCCTAGTCCTTGGCTTTGCGCCAAGGGCGATCACCGTTATCCGAGCAGGTCAGGTAACGATACCTTGGTCTTAGACTAAGTGTGACCTAATGCTGACCTAAGCGGGTCAGGTAGCTCTACTCCATCACGTTAGGAGATGATATAAATATGTTAATGAACTCCAAAGGCAAATCTTCATTGACACTAGCCATGGTACATCAATTATCTTAATGATAGTAAATTCATAAATTTGCCACATTCTACGATCGGGCGATCTTCCTTTCTTCCATGTCTTCAAGTCGGTAAGCTCCATTGCCGACCACCTCAATTACCCTGTACGGTCCTTCCCAGTTAGGTTTGAGCTTTCCCTCTGCGGGGTTCTTGGAAGAGAGTAGTACTTTCCTTAGCACGAGACCGCCCTCTTCGAATGACCTGACACGGACATGTTTGTTTCGAGCCTTTTTGAGCTGCTGTTGGTAGACCGCCGTTCTTAGTTGCGCGAGCTCCCTCTTTTCTTCTAGTAGGTCTAAGTTTCTTCTGAGTGCATTCTCGTTGTTTTTCTTTTTTAAATGCCAATGTCCAGATTGTCGGAACTCCAAGTTCTATAGGAATCACTCCCTCCAACCCATATGCCAATGAGAATGGGGTTTCTCCGGTAGACCGTCGGGGAGTGGTCCTGTACGCCCAAAGGACCGACAACAGTTCTTCCACCCAGCGCCCCTTAGCTTGTTCCAACCGCTTTTTGATCCCATCCAGTACTGTCTTGTTTGATATCTCAACCTGGCCATTCCTCTGATGGTAAGCGAGAGTAGAGTAATGGCTACGGATGCCTAACTCCGAACAGAATTCCCTAAAGGCGTTACTGTCGAACTGGGTCCTGTTCTTAGATACCAAACTCCATAGGATGCCGAACCGCGTAACGATACTCTTCCATACAAATCTCTGGGTTTCGGTGTCTTTGATAGTATTCAATGGCTCAGCCTCGATCCATTTGGTGAAATAATCAGTGGCCGCAAGGAGCCATCGCTTTCCTCCAGGGGCTGTGGGAAGAGGTCTAACTATGTCTAACCCTCATTGCGCGAAAGGCCAAGGACTTGTAAGGAGAGTCAGCTCTTGTGCCAGCTAATGTGAGATTAGAGCGAATCTTTGGCATTTGTCGCAGGTCGAGGAGTATTGGATTGCATCCCGCTGCATGTGGGGCCACCAATAACCCTGCGACATTACCCGAGTCGCCATTGAGCGTCCTTCCGCGTGAGCACCACAACTGCCTTCATGTAGCTCTTTCAAGACGCCTTGTACCTGATCTAGATGAACCAGAGCAAATAGGGGCCGCTAAACGACTTCTTGTACAATCGTTGATCCGGGAAAAGCCAGAATCTCGCCGCTTTTACCCGAATTTTTGTGGCATCTTTATTTTCTTGCGGCAGTTCGTCATTCTTGAGGAAACGGATGATCGGGTCCATCCAACTCGACGCGAGGGAGTTTGTCAGTACACTAGAGGCTTTCTCCATTATGCTCCTCATCTGTCCTCGTTGTTTGATAGCTCCTAAGGTCGCCAATGCATTAGCCTGGCAATTTTCTTTTCTTTCTACCAATTGTACTTCTACCGACTCAAATTTGTCGGCCGCGGCCTCTGCCATGGTGTAATACATCTTTATTCTTTTGGACTAAACTTCATATTATTCGTTTAGCTGATTGACGACCAGCTGCGAATCGGAAGACAAGATGACTTTTCTGGCCTGTTGCCCGAGTGCTAACTGAAGACCGATGAGCAATGCCTCGTATTCTGCTTCGTTGTTTGTTGCCTTGAATTGCAACTTTACAACGTGTTCAAACACGTGGCCTTCTGGAGAAATGAGCACCACCCCAGCTCCCGTGCTTGTTCTTGTGGATGCCCCGTCGACTTGGATCCTCCAGGTCTTTGCGTCAGTGACCACCTTAGAAACATTGCATTCAAGTGAGGAGACAAATTCAGCCACGAAATCGGCCAACACTTGTCCCTTGATGGCGGTTTTGGGCACGAAACTAATATCATAAGACCCGAGTTCAATTGCCTATTTAGACATTCTCCCGAACAAATCGGCTTTCCTCAACAGACTTTAGGGGTTGCTCGGTGACGACCTCCATAGAGTGAGAAAAGAAGTAATGAGACAACTTCCAGGATGTAACGACTAGGGCGAGTACGAGCTTTGCGATGGGAAAGTACCTTTGTTCTGGCCCGCATAGGATTTTACTCACGTAGTAAACTGGACGTTGTACTTTCCCATCTTCCCTTGTCAATGCGGCACTGATTGAATGTTCGGATACAGTAATGTATAATAATAGCTTCTCCTCAGGTAATGGTGTTGACAATAACAGAGGGGAGCCAAGTATGTCCTCAGTTCATTGAATGCCTTGTCGCATTCGTCGTCCCAATGGAGGATCCTCTTCCCTTTCAGTATTATGAAGAACGGACGGTAACGATCAGATGCTCTACTGATAAAGCGATTTAGAGCAGCCGCCATACCAGTGAATCTTTGTAGCTCCTTAACCGTGGTTGGTTTTTGTAGCCTTTGGATCGACGAGATTTGACTTGGGTCAGCCCCTATCCCCTTTCGATTGACGACATGGTTGAGGAATTTGCCTAACTCGACCCCGAAAGTACACTTAGCGGTGTTAAGCCTTAAGCCACATTTTTTCATTACCCTGAATACTTCTTCCAGATTGGACAAGTGATCGGACTTGGCTTTGCTCTTGATGACCATGTCGTCGATGTATGTTTCCATAGTTTTCCCGATCTGGTCCTTTAACAACTTGGTGACCATCCGCTGGTAAGTAGCTCCGGCGTTCTTTAGTCCGAACGGCATGACTCTGTGGCAGAAGATTCCTCGTGGCGTGGCGAATAATGTCTTCTCCTAGTCAGGCCCGAACATAGGTATTTGGTGGTACCCCCGATAAGCATCAAGAAAACTCATCTTCTCATGACTGGCTGTGGTGTCGACCAACTGATCAATTTTTGGTAGAGGAAATGGGTCTTTCGGGCAGGCTTTGTTGAGGTCGGTGAAATCGACGCATACTCTCTATTTGCCATTCTTTTTTTTCACCACTACAGTGTTGGAAAGCCACTCGGGATAGCAGACTTCCCTGATTGCGCCTGCCTCCAACAATTTCTCGACTTCTTCTATCACGACTTCCGTATAGATGGGAGATGTCCTTCTTGCTTTCTGGATCACGGGCCTGGCCGTCGGGGATACACAAAGTTTGTGGCATGTTATCTCCGGATCTATCCCCGGCATTTCGTAAGGGGTCCAGGCAAACACTTCGATGTTCCTCTTCAAAAGTGCCACCAGGTTATTTTTCTCATTGTCTGAGAGATTTTTTCCAATCAGAAAATATCGTTCAGGGTCGGATTCGTGTGCCGGGATGGTCTCCAAGTCTTCAACCACATTCTCGTCGGGTCCTCTACCCACCTCTTCCAAGGTAGGAGTATCCTCTGACCCGATCACGAACTTTACCTCACTCGGGGAGTTCTTTGCCCCTACGGCGATCGAGAAGCATCTTTTAGCCGTGCTCTGGTCTCCCCTGATTGAACATATACCCATTGAGGTCAGAAATTTGATGACTTGGTGGTAAGTTGATGGTACTACCTTCATTTTGTGCAACCAAGGGCTTCCTATTATGGCATTATAAGACGATGGTACGTCCACCACTAGGAATTCTGTTAACAACTCCACTGGTCTTGCTCAGACCAGAATCGAAACCCGACCCAACAGCTAGACTGGCGCTGAGCTGAAACCAATCAAAGGGCAATGTGCTGGAACGAGGTCGAAATGTGAGAGTCCGAGCTCTTTGAAGAGTCCGTAATATATGTCCTAGGTTGAGCTCCCTTGGTCGATGAGAATCCGTTGGACCTGGCAATTGCCTATTCCCAAGGTGATCACCGGTGCGTCGTTATGTGGTAGCTGAACACCTTCCAGGTCACTTTCTGTAAACACAATCTGATGGCCAGGCTCTAGTCTAGCCTTCTTACGATCAGGGGTTTGTGGCCCCTCTACGTTGAAGACCTCTTTAAAGCGAGTGAGCCTGTCGTAGTCCACCTGCATTCTAATTTATTTTTCCCGAGATTCGTACCCGAGATGTAACATGTTAATCACTTTCTGACCTGGCTGCTCAACACATTCTTTGCGGAGCAGTTTCAGTGATTGCCCGTGTGTCTTTTCTCCATTTTCCCTCTTCAATGAATTCGCGCAGATGCCCGGCGCGCACGAGCCTCCAGGTGACCTTTGAATGCGGGGCGTTCACCGGTGCGATGGCCCACATCTTGGTGATATGTACAGTGTAAAGGCTGGTCGCGTTCGGATGGGTCGCTTTCTATTTTCCGTGGCCAAACGAAGTACGACTTGTCTTTTATTTTTGGAAGTAGCTTGTATATAGGCAACTTGAACACCGTGTTCACTGCACCGAATGCCTCCTTCTACCCTGGTTGTCGGGCAAACCTTTTTTCGTTCGTCCTAGGCCTTTTTTCGCCATCTTTCCAGCTCACACCTCGGGTTTCATCGTCGATCTTTGAATACTTTTCGATTCGTCCCATGAGATCGGCCATATCGCTAGCGGGTTTTTTTGTCAAGGACTGCCAAAGCTTATCGCTGTGATGAAGAACGAGCTTGAATGAAGTTACTGCCACCTGCTCCGAACAGCCTTCAACCTCGTTATAGACTTCGAAATAACGCCAAGAGTAATTTCTCAAGCTCTTGCCGTCCTTCTTCCTCATCGTCATTAAGGCATCCACCGACCGGGGTTACTAGCTATTGGCGATGAAGCGAGTCACAAATGCCTCGGCCAACTGGGGCCAGGCGCTAATCGAACCCAGCTCTAATCGGTCCAGCCACCTGAGGGTAGTTTCCCCCAAACTAGAAAGGAATAATTTACCCATGAAAGCATCATTGGAGCTCCAGAGGGACATCACTTGCTTATAGTGACGTACGTGCCCGACCGGATCGGATATGCCATCATACATATTGAACCGAGGTGGATTAAATTTGCGAGAGGGCTCCATTAACTCGATGTTCCTCGCAAATAGGGAGGAGGCGATGCGGCCAAGCACTTTCCTAGCCATAGAGTGAGTGGTATGCCGATCATCGCAGGTGGCTTTATTTGCCAGTTTTCCCAGGACCCATTCCTTCAAGTCAATTTCGTCGTCATGCGGCTGTCCAGTTTTTGTCGTACATTGTTGTTTGGACAGTCCCTCGATCCAAGAGTCTGTACTTGATTGCTCCTCCGACCTTCTTTGACGGCGTTGGGTGTGTTTTGGTGATCGGGATTGCCTTCTCCTCTTGGGCGAAGGGGAAGAGAAGGAATCGTCACTCCTTTGCCGAGGACGACTTTCTCGTCAGATGTGAGGCTGCTCATCGTACAACGCAACCTGGTCTCGAAGGATTGCCAGCTCGCGCTTTCTTCGTGCTATCTCGGCGCAGAATTGTTCCAAGGTTAGACCGTTTTGTGCCAGAGAGTCAACGCCCCTTTGTTCGGCTCTAACGGACTCCCTATTGGGACCTCCGCAAGGTTTTAGTTCGGGCCCCGCGTAATGTCATGGTGATCGATCGTCTTTGCCTCATTCTTGTTTTTGGTAGAGGTTTTTCTTCGTGGGAGTACACTTCACGTTCTTACAGACGGCGCCAATTGGAGTGTCGAGAGTTATCAGACCTTCTTGAGCCGACCAAATACTAGCTGGTGTGAATGGTTGCCCGACCCAATGCTCATCTTGATCCGAATATCCCCTTGATTGTTCCTGCAAAATATTGTCGACCGGGCGAATCTCGGACGAATGCCCCTCCGATGGTTAAATTAGTATTTTCCTTTTGAGAGAATAAGGATCTAGAAAGATGATCAAATAGATATCTGTTATGGTTTCTATGCATACCATCCACTACCCATTGCCCATGCTTAATTATCCCTCCTAGCACGTGCCGTCATTCCTCGAAAACCAGCTTGGGCTCGGATAATCGGAATGGTAAATCTGCCGTAGTCGGTGCTGCGTCGGGAAATTTGGTGGTTGAAGGGCAGCGTGGCCAGAGTTGTTGTAGACCCAGGCTTCAGGGTATCTTCTAGCCAATAAGAATCCAATGATGGCAGCTTTACCACCAACCCCCGTCCTTCTTACCAGATGTAAGCAAATGACAGGGATACCCTCCCATACACGTGTCATTCATCCCTACCGCCTCCAGTAATGTATTGAGAAAATTTATGAATACACAATCGTGAATTTATTTTAATTTTTTTATAATTACTGTCATTGGAAAATATTCCTTTAAAAAAAATCATTAGAAAATATAAATATATGAGTTCTAAATATAAAAAATTGACTTCTTTATCTGGTCATAGCAAAAGTTCTTTTCAACAAAATATTAATTTTAAAGTTTTAATTTACCATAATAAAGTTAAAACTAAATACGACTCTAAGGATTTTACGCTACTTTGATAACAAGATAAATAAAATAAAATGACGTCAACACATTAAATGGAATTTAATTAGTATAATTTAAATTAAAATAAATTATTGTCATATAAATCATTAAAGGGACATTGAAAAATCCCTCAAAAATCTAGCATGGAAGCACAAAATATTATGCTATATAAAGTATTTTTTAGAATATTACTGCACATAATACATACTGGCATGCCATGTGCGAGGGATGGATCGTATGAGTTATGCATATTTTTTAAATTATTAATATGAAAAAATAAACACATTTTTAAAACAATTAAAATAGTCATTTATGTTAAAAAAAAATTAAAAGTCATAACTTCAAATATTAAGGGTGTGTTTGGTTTGTTGATAAATACTGAAAATCTCTAAAAGTTATTCGTTTTTTTATCTCACTAAAAGAATTATGAACCCACAACTTATCTTACTTTATCTCATTTTATTTCATTTTTTATCATTACAAATATACCTTAAAATAGAAAAAATAAAAATTAAATATGGTCTTTTAATTTTTGAGATAATAAACCAAAAAATACAACTACAAAAAAATATAATATTAAGCCACCGTTTGGTAACGTTTCCGTTTTCTGTTTTTTTGTTTTCGTTTTCAAAATTTTGAAAACTTACAACAAAAAAATGTTTGTTAAAATTTATTTCCGTTTTTTTGTTTACAAAAAAATGAAAAAGACAA
>JAVXUM010000001.1:41570392-41586300 GCA_035590655.1 Pouteria glomerata
TGATATTAAAAAGTAAATTTTTTATAACTATCACATGATTAAGTAATTTCACCTTTTTATATTTTTATTTTCCTTAAAATGCCCTTTAACTACCCATTAATTTTTTAATTTTCTTTAAAAGCTCCTTAATTAAGTATTAGTTACTTCAATAACCTTAACTACTTATTATTTATTATTTGAATTGCTTTTGCTGATATTTTATAATTTTATTTTAATTAAAATAAAAATTTAAGACTCTAATAGATCTCAAATCCGCAAATTTGAATTTAAAATTTTAAAAAACTAATTTGCGTAAGAACATATTAAAAATTTGTAATAAGTACTACTAAAATAGTGAAAAATTTGTAATAATTACTATTAAAATAGTAGAACCGCTACTTCTTAAAATAACTACGAATAACACATATTTATAATATTTTAAATAAAATTAGTATTAAATTTTTTATTAATTAAAAACTTTGGACAAAAAATTCAAATAAAAAAAATTATGATAATTCATGATTTTAATTTTTTTTTTTCTAAAACTTTAGGCGTAACAAATATTACATATGTTTTGATATTTTTCTCCAATTAATTTTTAATAAGCATTCTTAAAAAAAAAATACAAATTATGATACTTTAATTTAAAAAGTTTAATTTCTTAGAAACCATAATTAGACAGAATTTAAATTGATAGTTTTTATTTACAAATGATCACCACACTTAAAATATAATAAAAGTTAAAATGTTTAAGTTATTTTGTGAAATAGATGATAGTGGAATTCACTAAAATAAGAATTGAGTAAGAAATAAAAATATAAAAATGATCTTAATTGTTGAATAAAAAACATTTTAAAAAACCATCCTATTTATTATATAGATAAAAACATTAATTACATAAAGTTTTAAATAACTATTTTTTACAATAATTTAAAATCCATCATAATCTATTGTAATAAACTGCTCAAATTCACAATAAAATCAATAACAAAATTATATTTGATTAATTCTTACTTATAGCAAAAATCCCTTGCTCTCTAATCTTTCAATGCAAACGTAACATAAGGGAATTGATCTGAATTCAATTCAATAATAACAACAACTACATTACAAACTAGTAATTCAAAAGTATGTAGACTTCAATTGTAGGACCCATGATTTACCAATGTGCAAAAAAGATAGGTAATCAAGTTTCCTTTGCGCAGCAGCCACACTTGCTTTGATGCCCAATGGGATTAGATGCCAAATACACTACTACTGAATCCCAAATATACTCCAAAACGATAGGCAATCAACAAGCTCCCACAAGATATTTAGAAGACCCACAACCAAAAAAAAAAAAGCATTTTCCACATTTTAGGTAATATCATATGGTTCGATTTTATTTATCTAACACACAGTTTCCTCAATACTTTCAAATCTTAAATTGCATCTCCAATGGCTACAAAAACTGACGAGGAAGAAGGGTTGCCTAGATGCTGACAAGGCTATTCACATAAGACATGTACCTGGTATCATACTCAGCTGCACCATACAGGAATTTAGTTTCTTTAGTCTTCATGTCATAGCAAAAGATTGTCTTCCCAACCTGAACCAACACCACGTCAGAGCCAGCAAAAAGCACCACCGCCTGCTCATAAGCCTTCCCAGCAAGAACTGGGTGTTCTAGATTAAAACGAGTTTTCTCCTCCCACGTCCTGGCATTACTGTGCATTTGCATTGTGTTTGAGTACACATTGGACAACACATTCACCATTATTGAGCGCCCGTTTGAATATGCTGTGCAAAGCTTTCCATTCATTGCACCCATGGTAGCATTGGAACCGTAGTACCCTTGGATGAGTTGAGACCTGTCTTTTGTGAGATCAAAGGCAACAATCCCATGCTGAATTGCCTGCCAGTAAACAACACCGTCCACATAAACACCTGACCTGGGCACAAGCTTCCTGCTGGCAAAGCAGATCTCTCCGGAAATTTTCCAAGATCCTCCCGTGGAGGAGTAAATCTCAAATTCAGTTGCATTATCGAAGTCAACAGAGGGGAAAGCACACACCAGCTTGTAATCAACGTCAAAGTTGAGCAGCGACGGTTCGAATACAAGTACAACAGCAGGATCGGGCCCATGATCAGCATTTGACTTAGGAATTCTGTTCCACTGCTTGTTTACAGGATTGCAGATGTAGTAGGTTTTATCCCCAGTGCGACCTTGGCAGCAAATTAGTCCATGGGAAGAGGCCCTGATGTCAACAGGCTCAGGTAAAAATTTCAGAGACGGTTCAGGCACGCCACATGACTTAGGGTCAATGGAGATGAATGATGGTGCACCCCCAGGAGACTGGAAGAATAAACCTGAGGTAGCCTGGAAGAAATGTGACTGGTTGTGGGCAAAGAAAGGGGTTGAAATCTGGAGTCTCCAGTCCCTACAAACACCCTGAAACCTGGAAAGTGATTTTGCTGGAAGGAAGGGAAGAGCATGCTCCCTGATTATATCCCTGAGGTCCATGTAGATCTTATTGTTCCTGCTTCCCACAAACTTATTTGGCCTCTTTCCTCGATCCATTGACTTTCCTTAGCGTTTTTCCCACTACTTGAACACCAATAACATTTCAAAGTCTTTTACACTAGCAAAACACACATACAAGAAGAACCAACAATAAAAATAGCTAAAAGGAAAGATGATCTTCTATTAGCCTGGCAGCTGCAGAGAGTATCAAATGTTGGGAATTAACTTCAGTGAAAGTCAATGACTAAGCTTTAGTTCAGTCCCTTGATTTCCGGTGTTTCACTTTAATGCAATACATATTGAAAAGAGAATTTTGGATCCTTTGTAGACCAGAAGACAGTTTTGGTCACTCTCTTCTCACACTTCTAGAAATGCAAAACGCTCGATAATTTCCACTACATCCACAAAAATCATAGCTGTGAATACCGTACCAGTCAGTGTACTGGTTTTGTTATTGGTATGGTACGAACCAATACCAACGCATTTTGGGGGTATCGTTTTGGATTTATCGTTATAAAATTATATATTTCTAATATATACATATATATGTGGTCAAAATATTAGTATATCATTTAAATAATTATAAAATAAAAGTTAAAAATACCCGGTTAATATTGATTGACATCACTAATTTACTGTGTTTTACATTTTATAATAACAATAAAAAAATTTAACAAACAAAATGTAGAGTAGGATAAGAAAAGGGAATAATCAAAAGATTCTATTAGTCATTCTTCATTTATAATATTTAGGATAAAAAAAATATTCCACGATAAAATACCAAAAATTTAAAAATTTCCAATACCATCCGATATTTTCTGGCATTGACTGGTACAAATCACCATATGAAACACATAGAACAAATTACCTTCTTGAGCTGGTACAATACGAACCAGCCAGTATGTACAGGATTAACAACACTGACAAAAACATTTCAAGACATCAAACAACGCCTAAAAACTTAAAGATAACACCATTATTAATATCCTTAATAGTGCAGGAAGACAACAACCGTAGCATCATTATTATGCATATTCTGATTTTAGTCGTTCATATACAGATTCTTATGAATTTACATGATGAAGTCATTCTGCATCTAGCCACTTTATTATAATTCAAACCGTGAAATGTGACCAAATTTAAATGCATATTAAATCCATCATTCATATAAATAACGGTCTAGTTTGAGCAACACCAAATCTGATACCAACTTCATCACATCCAACTGGTCAGTACCACACTAACATCTTCAATATTTTGCAGGGGAAAAAGCGTACTATGCATTGGCAACCAAAACACACGAAACTAAAGCAATTTAATTAAATGAAAAACTACAAGCACACTAATGCAAATCTAAAATCAGGAATAGCAACTTAGACAATTACACTCTGTTTGGTTCCCTGTAGCCCAGTTCAAAGCAAAATCCCTTCTTTCGAATCTATTCTCTTCACTTCTTAAGGTAAATGAAAATGGCATTACGTTAATCAAGAAAACACAAAAAGGATAGAGAATACGAAGGGTATTCAAAGCAATATCCCTTCTTTTGAATCTTTTCTCTATAGTAGCTCTTTAAGGTAACTGAAAATGGAATTACATTAATCAAGAAGACACAAGAAGGATAAAGAATACCAAGGATATGTAAAGCCCTACACCCAATTTCAAATCAGACCCATTAAAACAACAGAAATGCATATACAGATTACAGGTATACACATTCCAACAAGCGTAGATCAAATTATATGATCAAGAACTGTAATCAATATAACGAACTGGGCAGCTACAACACGCAAACTTTTAATAAAGAAGATGGTCAGTTATAGTAAGTACTGAACAAGGGAAAACCTACGATTATTAAATTCGAAGTCAAGAAGTGATGGAATTGTGAGAATAAAGAGATGTAAACCTTTGTTGAACAGATGTTGATCCGCGAAGAGCTCCGAGATCGAGACTGAAGCCTGAGATGGCGATGAGTTTCAGATTTGGTCGGAAATAAAGACCCCGGATTGACTACTTTTATATTTTACATAATTAAATGCCTAATAATGCGCACACCCTAGTCCTTGTTTGGTTGGGACTAGAAGAAAACGAAAAGGGGAGAAGGAGAGAGAGAGATAATGGGAAAAAAATTTATAATAATTTTATTCTTTTGAATTTGGTAATTTAAGATAAAAAAAATAATAATTCTTGAGTGTCACTGTGCACAATTCTATTTTTTCATAGTACAGTCCATTTAATTTATGCATCTTATATCTTCTTTGAGTAACTTAAGTATCGTTTGAAGTGCTAACAAATAAAATAAAACAAACTAAATATCTAACAATCCCTATAAGTATTAAAATTCTCTATTACACATTCTTACTTTTATTATATTCAAAAAATTTTAATATTTCACTAAAAAACAAAAATTTCAAAAAAAGATTAATC
Source organism: Pouteria glomerata (assembly GCA_035590655.1). Lineage (NCBI taxonomy): Eukaryota > Viridiplantae > Streptophyta > Magnoliopsida > Ericales > Sapotaceae > Pouteria > Pouteria glomerata. The sequence goes on from JAVXUM010000001.1 coordinate 41,575,299, forward strand.
GAATGCATAAATTTTTTTTTTAACAATCATATTCTTAAAATGTAAAGTTTTCAAACGAGTACTACTGTCACTATTTTATACTATTTTTTTTGAATTCATTAGAACGGATTTGAAAAACTATTCTAACAGTTTTTGACGTCACCATACAAAAGTAAAAAATTTCTGAGATAAATTCGTGAGAACAGACTCAAAAATTCATTTCTACAGTTTATTTCTCTTACTTTTTACCACAAAAGTTCAAAGTGTCACTATTTTTTTTTTTTAAATTCTGTTTGAAATACCAAATGTCAAACATCTAAAATCAATTCAAACCACAATTTTTTCTTATTTTTACCACTCCAAACACACTTTTAATAATTTCTCTACACAACTCATAAATTGTAACTAAAATTTTAAAAATTCAATTTTAAAAATATCTAAGAATTTTTAAATTCTTTCAGCATCTGATTATCAAAATTGTTTGATTTTTTCAACAAGAATATGTTGAAAGTTTTTAGTTTATTTAGTAATCAATTATTGAAATGTTTCTCAAAAATTTATTTTGACAAGTGATTGTCAAATTTATTTAATTTTTTCAACAAGTAATTATCGATATTATTTGATATTTTTTTAACAAATTCATGTTGAAATTTTATATTGGATATTTTAAAATATAGGTTATGTGTAGTAAATATAGAAGATATGGAGGTTATTTTGCATCAAGGTATTTTTATCTTAAAATAAAGAAAATTTAAGCAGGCTTCGGAAGAAAGAATAAGGTTGCAAATAGTGGTGCCTTGATTTTTTTATTTGTGAGTTAAAAAATAAAAAAGAAATTGTATGCTATTATTTTATTTTTATATTTTTAAAACACATGCGAAATTTTTGCTTGGCTTTTATTTAAATAAATATAGTATTTTTAAAAATTCATTAGCAAATTTTCATCTCTCTTAATTTCTTCCCAACTTGGAGAGGATGGAAATGGAGAGATTCTAAGTCTCGTTTTTTTTTTTTTTTTAATTTTCTTTTTATTTCTTCTCTTTTTTCTTCTAATAATTTTCTAATATTTACAAACACAAAAAAGATATTTCATATTTAATTTTTCTTTTATTTTCTCCCCAGTTCGTCCCAGGTTCCCAACCAAATGGGCCGCACGTGTGTAAATTTGTCCTTTAATTTTCTCTCTCTCACCTTGCTTTTCCTATTTTATTTTCTATTTTTGGAAAGTTTTATTTTTTCTTTACAAATTAGCCTTAAAAAGATAAGTTAAGAAATTAAGAACAATTAAAAAGAAGTTCAAGAGTATTTATAAGATTCAAAATTATAATGCGGCTTCAAAATAAATTAAATATAAAAATTGATTCTCCCTTTATATATTAGCATAAATATTCCATTTTCACGAGTCTAAGTTTTGAAATACTAAATATATATATATATGTTACAACTTACAATGCCAAATTCATGAACTTTTACCAAAAATTTTCAAAAATTTGAAGTTTTGAAGTAAAAATTATATTTTAATAAAATGAAAATGTAAAATTTAAATATATAAATTTTTATTACTTGTGCAATTGATTTTTGTGTCAAATAACTGGTTTCTATCATTAGAGTGTAATAAAAATTCAGTGTTACTGAAATTATAATTTTTCAATTCATTAAAAGAGAATTTTGAATTCAAAACTTTTTTTTTTCCTCTGGAATCTTCCTTAAAATTTCTTAGATCTAAAACTTTATTTTTTAAAATCACTATTTTAGCATTTTAGAAATTGGACTCATGTAAATAGAATATTTTTACTAGAAGCTCATTTTTTAGAATTTTTCTTTTTCTTTCTTTATTAAATACAAATAAATAAAAAATAATAAAATAGGTTGTACAAAAAAAGTTATTGAATGCTAATAGAAAATTTTAAAACTAGTGCACTTTTTAAATTTCTTTTTTCAATTTAAGCTAATTTTAATAAAAAAATAAAAATTCTTTTATTTTATCTTTAGTCCTTCAATTTAATAGGAGAGGGAAAAGAAATTTTGACAAAGAAGGAAGAAAGGAAAGTATTTTCTTCTCACATTTGCTCCTTATTTTCTCTTTCGTCTTCGGTTAATTTTTTTCACCATAAAATCAACCTTTTTTTTTTTTTTCACAAAACAAACAGGGAAAAAATATTTTCCTCTTTTTCTTTACAAAACCAAATTGAAAAAAAAAATAACATTTTCTCTGACTACAAGGACGCTCTTGTAATTTTATTCCAAAAAAAAAAAAAAAAAAGGACATTATAGAAATATTATACCCCCAACTCTTCACACCCCAACCACCCCTCTGCCAAGCAGAGCCTTAAGGAGAACTGTAAAAATATATGAACTTTGCCTCCGCGGACCATCTAAACAATACTACACATTTATGCTATTTTTGAAACCTAATCCAAATAGTAGTTGGTCTGTGTTCATAGGAAGATGAATTAGACGAGGGTTTATTTAGTTCCGAGAACAAAAGGAGCCCCTCTCCAACATTTCCAGCGTAAAATATTTCAGTCACACAATTACCATTCCTTTTAGATCACCCAAATTAGCACCAAAAAACCAAAACCACGAACAGGAACTCCATTAGCTCCAGATGTTCTTTTAACTCTGTACATCAGAAAAGAAAAAAAGCAGCCTGACATCTAATGAGTATCCCCACCATGATCAGCCTTCTCTTTCCTAGCACCGCTAGTATCAGAGCAACCTGATGCCCCCTTCGGGTGGTGCACAAATCGAAGAGATGAAGGCGGCCCTGACGAAGCCAGGGGACGAAATGGCCAGGCAACGGAACCTGCACCGATTGGAGAGGCGCCTGAAAACTGGCTCAGTCTCAGGGAACTAGTGGTAGCACCCTTAGCGTCTTTGTCTGCTTTCTTCTCCAACTCCTGAGCATTAGACTGTCCATCGATATCCATTTCTTGAGTAATGTTATTTTTCTCTCCCACTGTTTTCGTACCAGGAACCCCAAATGGAAGCTGGGACTGCCAAAAACTTGGTGCCCGGTTCATTACGGGTTTATGAGTAGCATGGAAATTACCTTTGCTGTCGGAATCCCCTTTGCCTACATTCTGATGACACGTGTCCAACACATCGCTTGGTTTGGTAGGCTTGGTTTCCAGCTGTTTGTCTCTGTCCAAGGAAATTCCTTCAGTTATGTCAACTCTACTGGTTGAAGAACGACCGGAGGCAATTGTAGTTGTGGGAAAGGCTTTCTCCGGAGGAACTGCTGGAGTATAATTAGAGGGAAGCAGATCATCCCAATTCTCCAATAGCTCCTTGTAAACCTTACGAAGAGTGACCTCGGTGAGTCCCGTCACCTTGCAAATTTCTGCCTGGGTCTTGCGTTTGTCTTCAAGTTGGCAGGCCAAGTAAATAGCAGCTGCAGATATGCTGATTGGATTTCTGCGAGTGCAGAAGCATTTGTTGATCACGACTTCTCCAATGTGAGTTGCAAGCTCCTGAAAGAGTTCACTTCGTTTAATCCAAGAAAAATGAAAATTAAAAAGAACAGCATATGTATAAAATATTCAATGACTGATTCAGAGAGTTGGGCAGTCTCTTTATCTTTTAATCCCACATTACAGTCAGCATTAAAGATACAAGTCACAGGAGAGATATATCAAGCAGACGTCAGCATAAAACCTTTTCCCAGGACAACTACACATCTAGGGAAATCCATTTCTGATGGTAATAAATAAGGTAGTGTTTGTAATTATAAATTTGAAATCAAGCGAATTAGTAGTATTTAAGAAGAATAATATAACTTTGATGGTTTAAATATGGATATTAGCATGGATCTGAGTGGTTTAATATGATTACTTTGAAATCACCATATTAATTATTTGAAATCCTTTACAATAGTGGCTCCCACTATTTTAGGAAGTAGTGACTACACTACTTTAATAATAGTTATTATAAATCTTCTTTGTATTCTTACACATATTAACCATTTCTCTTATATTTTAGTACAATTTAATCCCAAATCTATAGTTATTCAAACAAAGCTAAGTGTTGGCTTTTCAAGAAACATTGGAGAAATGCCTGTAGAAAACATTCTCTTTCAGAGATGTCATGAAAGAGCTTGGGAAGCAAAAATGTCTCTTAAGCCCAAATAGCAAGTTTTTAGATATATTCTTAGCATTCATTGTGTGATTGCGAGCGAAGAGCAAGACATTTTTTTTTTGACTAGCAGTAATCCACAAATTTTATTATGCTAAGTTATATTGCACTTCATGAAAGAATATTGAAATCACCTGGGCAGATTTGTTCAGTTGGAGGAGTGTACAAAACCTTGGCATATGAACTGATATGGAGTTGCTGTTAATGGGCTGACTTAGTTGCAAAGCTTCCCCTAGTATCTTGATGTACTTCCCAATCTCTTTTTGGGGTAAATTGGCAGCAATTGATATCTCCTGTTATATGGAAGAGGATGCTTAGTCACAGATATTTGAAAACTCAGCAAATACAGGTGACAAAAATTACAGATAGAAGTGTACAACACATGTTAAGACAATGCATGCGTGCAAAGAACCCTGAAAGACATTATCACATTGACCAGTTACTAAGTTATGCATCTCTGCACAATTTGGAATAAAGGATATGAAAAGAATTGTGATCTAAATCATCTCTGGGTGATCTCCCACCACTATGAACCCCATTTCGACAACTTTTGCTTAGGTTTATTCTGCTTTCACTTTTATTAATGCCATTTATTTCCATTTTTTGATAAGTGTATTTACTTCCCTTGCTAACTACAAACGTAAATAAAAGAAAAGGAAGGGCTGAAAAGGAAACAGACAACATCTGGCCTTAGGAACAAGAGATGTAATATTGAAAGAGAATCACAGTATAAACACATATCAAGCCATTTATCCATTTGAGGAATGAAGAGATGCCCAAGAGGCAAATATTTAACATTTTTGTTTCTCTTGTCTCAATTAGTCATAGGAAGAGAATAGAGAGGATATTGCATAAAGAATTAAATCTAGAAATTTAACTGGAGGATTGTTTATGGTCCTTTTTTTTTAATGTACACTGGTTAAATTGAAAGGTAAAAGCCTTACAATAACTGCAAGACCAGCCATACACCCTACAGGACAAAATTTTGGGCAGATCAGAGACACATGATAAACAGGAAATGAGTGTTGCCAAAAATATGGATGCTAAGATTATGTGTAATAATTTGTGTACTAATCAAAACCGCCTGCTGAAATGAAAATTGATCCTCGAATGTGTAGTTTATTGAAGTTATGGGCAGAGATAAAGCAAAATAGATTCATCTAGTAAAACCAAATAGTTATGAGAACACTCTGTTGAGTAAAATTGTACAGAGAACTAAAGATGAACAAGTAGCAGTAATAGTCTTCTAAGAAGAGCCAATTTTTTCCAAAAAGTTTAAACTAAAATTCCTTCTGTGATTACACAATTGAATTAATTTAGTTAAAATTCATGAAAATGGACATGAAATGAACTATCCATCAGTTAACGACTGCACCATCATTTGCTAATCAAAACATTTTCCTAAGTGGTATATGCTCAGAATTGTTAGAATCTTCCTTTCTTCGGGAAAAAAAATGCCACAATATCACAGTGTCCTCCATAAAATTTAACTACCATGTTGGTATTCATGCTTTTGCTACAATTAATGGCAACTAAGAAAATCCGGAATTGAACATATTTCAACAAAATAAACACTGAACATGATCAACTACTGATTATCTTAGGAAACAAGTGCATAGCTTTCATCATGAATGTGTAGATGGTAACAATAATGAAATCCTTTGAAGCAACCACCTCTCCTCTCCTGAATGTGTAGACGGTAACAATAATGAAATCCTTTGAAACAACCACCATACCAGAGGGAATGCACAAGAAATTATGAATTAGTTATTTGAGGATTGTCATTTGCCTTGTACACAAGGTAAGCGAACTATAAGTAGGTATCGATTTCCGACTATCCTATTGATTTTAAGCCAGATCAATTATTCACAAGTTACATTGGGGTCAAATAATTTTTTGAGTTCTCTGATTCTCAAATGTAAATTTGACAAGTTATGAAATACAATTATTTGCTCAAGGTGCACTCCAAATGTTACTCTTCTGTATTATGTTACTAAAAACCAATTTACTGGGATTCTAAATTTGGGTTTAACACACAGTTTATCAAAACAACTTTTGTGGGCGGAGGGATTCAGGGTTTACATGGATAATTTTGTTACTAAGTTTAACAATTGCCTTTAATAGAAAAAGTAATCTTGCGATTACCCAACAAGGGTATGTGATCTGACACCATTCATTTAACTTGCAGGTCTAGTCTAATTCAACAAATTATGAAGCAACATATAGTTGAATATAGGATGGTCCTATATACTTTTTGAGGGACTAATTCAAAAGCCCCAAAACAGTCCATAATGTGTGCGCGAAACAAACAACAGCATGAGCGTGTACCTGAAGGGTTCTGGGTTCTTGGGCCTCCCGAATAGCCTGAACAAGAGCCGCCGTTGCTAGCGCTTCGACACTGCGATTTCTCAAACAAGTAGCCGATGAACAGTCCCTGAAGAGCTGAAATGCGTGATCCGATATATCGTAGTCCAATCCCAGTATCGACGAAACATCGATTATCTGAAGGTAGGCCCTCAGGTTGTCCACAACCACGGACGGACCAGAAGAGCTTGACGAAGACGAAGAAGTGGTTTCGAGGACACGTTCGAGCTCGGCGAGATGGCCGGCGAAGGATATAGAAGATTGTGCGAATACAGGGTAGGGTTCGAGCGACCATGTGGAAAAAGCCGTGATGAAGCCCGTGGGCTCGAATGGATCTTCTTCGTCGTCTTTGAATTGGTCGTTGGTAGTGGCGGCGGCGGCGGCGGCGACGGGAAGAGTGGGAAGGTCAGAGGTGACGAGGCAGAGAGGGGAATCCAGTGCGCGGAGGTGAAAGAGGTGGTGGGATTGAGATTGGCGTTCCTCGACGACTCGGCCACAGGATGTGCACTCTGTTATGGATCTTCCGGCGGATGTGGTGGCGCACCGGCCCTGCGTCGCCGAGCAGTAATGGCACCGCATTTCTATTCTGCGCCCAGCTATGATACGAACTGGGTTGGGCGGTCCGTCGCAAAAATTTCACACGAATAGTCCGACACTGGTGCACTTGCACGCGATTCGTGTGATTTTTTTAATAATTAATAAAAATATTTTAATTTTATAAATTATAAATATTTATTTAATGTTTTATTATTTTTTATTTTTATATTTATTATAAATATTGACACAAATGTAATGCACATAAAATTTTATTTATAAAGAAGTTAACAAAACTAATTTAAGTAGTAAACGGTAAATAGTTAATGTTATTTAAATAAATAATACATAATTAAAGAAAAATTGAAGAAAATAAAAAATTACAAAATAGTCGGTCGTTAAACATTTGATAGTGAAAAGTGGTGATAATTGACCTAAAACAACCATACGACCCATATTAATTTTTTTTTTGAAATTATAGTGAAAAGTGGTGATGATTGACTTAGAACAACCACACGACTCATATTAATTATTTTTTGGAATTATCAACAAGTTGAGCGACCCTTAAAAAAAATTTAAAGAAAATAAAAAATTACAAAATAGCAAGTGGTTAAACATTTGACAGTTAAAGTGGTGATGATTGACCTAAAACAACTACACGACCCATGTTAATTCTTTTTTAAAATTATCAATGAATTGAGCGACCATTGACAATTCAAGCTGAAAGACTATGTCAAAACTTATAATCCCTCCATTATCTTTTTAACGGAGACAAAAAAAAAAATAAAGAAAGCACAGTGAAACAAATAAGGAGGAAATTGAAATATGACAATAACTTCAATGTTGAACCTAATGGGAGATTTGGGAGTCCCACCGTACAGTGGAATGGTGATATCACACGTAATGTGAAGAGTGCCAATCAAAACATTATTCATACCCGTGCCAAGAGCAATTCTGTCACAACCGGTTGGGCTCTATCTTTGGTTTATGGCAGTCCCATTCAAGGTAACAAAATGAAAGTTTGGAATGAACTCAGATCTATTGCTCTGTTAGAAAAGGGTCCTTGGTCATGCACTGGTGATTTTAATGATACGAAGGACTCAAAGGAGAAAAGTTAGGGGTAGAACTCCTAATTGTGGGCTGATGGAACTGGAAGAAGCTAAAGGTTAAGCTTTCACCTAGACCAATAATAGAATTGAAGATGCGGTAGCTAATGAAATATTGGATAGAGCCTTTGTCAACATTCATTGGAGGGAAATACTCCCTTATGCGACGGTCCTTAATGAACCAACCATTGGCTCTGACGACTGTCCTATAATTATTCAGACTGAAACCTGCCCCATCAAGGGACTAAAACCTTTTAAATTTGAGCCCATGTAGACTGTTGAAGAGGGCTATCAGGTCACCATCAATAGCAGTTGGTAAACAATCATTGTAGGCTCTAAGATGTTCATCAAATCTTCCATCGGTGATATCCAAGGCAAGTCCAGTTGAAAAAAAGCTAGAAGAATAGAATCTTATGGCAAAGTTAGAAGACTTTTGGGAGAAAGAAGCTTTATTCTGGCACCAAAGATCCAAAATAAATTGGCTTAGAAGTGGGGATAGAAACTCCAGATTCTTTCACCTGACCAACATCCAAAGAAGATAAAGGAATCAAATCTCTAAGCCTAAAGATCCCTCAAGTAATTGGCACTTTGATCATTAGGGGATTTTGTCTTTGATCTATCTCTGACTATTTCCAATAACTTTATAAAGCTCCAACTGCAGGCCTCTTTCAAATCTTCTATATGCATTAGAACCTAGCATCAGCACATACATGAATGATAGCATTTGTGGCTCAGTGAATGAAGAGGAAATAAAAAATGCAGTCTTTCAACTTGGTTCTTTTAAAGCCCTAGGATCTAATGGTTTTCGTGGGCGCTTTTTTTAGCAATATTGGGATATAATTGGCCATGATCTTATCTGTGTAGTTAAGAATTTTTTTGGCTCAGGGTTTATCCTCAAGGAATTTAAACACACCAATCTTGTCCTTATACCTAAAATCTCCTCCCCAGAACATGTCAGTCACTTCAGACCCATTAGTCTTTGTAACTTCTGTTACAAAATTATATCCAAGATTTTGGTTAACACACTTAAGCCTATAATGAACTTGCTTATATTTGACAACCGATCTGCTTTTATAGAATGGAGGCAAATCCGGGATAGTATCCTAATCCTAGTGGCTCCTGAACTGTATTATCATCTAAAGTATAAAAAATTGGGAAGAAGAGCAGCTATGGCCATCAAACTGGACCTTAATAAAGCCTTTGACACAGTGTGCTAGGATTTTCTTAAACAAACAATGAAGAAAATGGGATTCAAGCCCACTTGGATCCAATGGATCATGCAGAGCATAGGGACAGTCAGATATGCTGTCACTATGAATGGTGGTAAGGTTTATGACATACAGCCTTTTAGAGGACTCAGACAAGGAGATCCATTATCCCCATTTCTATTTCTGATTGCAACTGAAGCTATGCCAGCCCTTATGAAGAAAGTTATGAAGAATGAATCAATTCCTGGCATAAGGATAAGGAATGCTCTCATCTTCTCAAAATTTTAAATTATTTCAATGAAACATCTGGTTTAACCATTAATTTCCACAAGTCCTCAATTTTTTTCTCTCCCAGCATAGGGCATCATACTAGAAAGGCATTGCTCCAGCTTATGGGCATGAAACAAATGGGGCCAAATTCTAAATATCTTGGCCTTCCAAATATCTGGGAGAGTTCAAAAGTGGTGTACTGGCCTTTCTCAGAGAGAAAATTGCTGCAAAAGTTCAAGGTTGGAAAAGAAATTTACTTTCTCCTGCTGGTAGAGAAACCTTACTCAAGGCTATAGTCCAAGCTATACCCACTTATTTGATGACCTGTTTTAAGTTCCCCAAATCTCTTTGCAGTCAGATCAATTTTCTCATTAGTAGACTTTGGTGGGGTGGATCTTTGGATAACAAGAAAACACATTGGTGTAAATGGTAAAAACTTTTAAATTTCAAATTTTGTGGAGGTATGGGCTTCAAGGACATGGAAACATTCAACCTTGCATTATTGGCCAAGCAGTTCTAGAGGCTTATTTACCAACCTAATTAGCTTTGGGTTAAAGTACTTAAAGGCATCTGCTTCCCTAAAAATACTCCTATGGAAGCTAAGATTGGGAATAAGGCATCATGGGCTTGGAATAGCTTATGTCAAGGCAGGGAGATTCTGAAATCTGGTACAAGATGGAACATTGCTACAGGCAATCCAGTTCATATATGGGATGACAGGTGGATTCCAACTCTTCAACTCTTTTCAAGTCCTCACAGCTAAGCCTCCTGACTGCCCTTTCTCAAAAGTCAAAGATTTAATCTCTGCTCAGAACAAACAGTGGGACTATTCCACCATCAGTGGACTCTTTTCAGAAGAAGAAACTAAATCCATTATTGCAATCCCTCTCTCATGGAGGCAAGATGCTACTGACAAGCTTTTATGGCATTTCACCAAAAATGACAATTACATTGTTAAATAGGGTAACCTCACAGCCATCACCAACCAAAGTATGCAAAACTCCGACCCCTGATCTTCTGAAGCACCCCCATTGGATGTTTGGAAAGTTGTGTGGAACATTAACACATTGCCTAAGGTAAGTACTTCATATGGAAGGCCTTTAAAAACTTCCTTCCTACCAATTCCAACCTCACCAGCGGAAAATGCTCTAAAGACCCCACTTGTCCCACATGTCACAAAGAAGAGGAATCCCTTGAACACACTTTGTTCAGATGCAATTGGACAAAAGGGGTTTGGTTTGGAAGCCAACTATTCTATAAAGTGAACCCTGATAGTATTGTATCCTTCGCAAAATGGTTCCAAGAAATTATGCTCAAATTGCAAGATAACTCCGCAAGAGACATGCTCCTTTCATCCATTGCTAGCCTTTGTTGGTGCATTTGGAAGGCCAAAAAAGGGATTTATCT
>JAVXUM010000001.1:41586400-41607737 GCA_035590655.1 Pouteria glomerata
TGGTTGTGTAAAATTACTGTAGCAAAGCCAAAAGTTGTGTTTTTTTGCCCAAAATTGGGCTGCCAAACGCACCCTAAATTATATTTATTATGTTCAAAAAATGAAGTCCATTTAATTAAAACAAAATAACTCAAGATTTTGATTTAATTTAGACTTAAAATTTGGTTCTTGATGTAACTGATATAACTAATGGACACATTTTTTTTTACTTAATTAGTAGATGTGATCAAATATGAGATTTTTTTTTAAAATTTTATTTTTATAAAAATAATATAATAAATTTTACTAACTAAAAAATATTTAAATTTTATTTTTAATCCTTATTCTTGATTTAACTATTTCATATTTGAAAATTACAAATACCCGATTATTCGATGGGTACCCAATTACGAGACGAGTTAAAAATGGTAATTAGTTAAAAATTTTCATCAAGTACTTGCCTCGTTCAGATAATTTTTTTAATCCAAAAAATTTTGGAATGATATAAACAATACCGACGCCAATCCAATCCGTTGCCATATTTGTCCACAACTAGTACCAGTCACAACTATCAACTATTATCGATCATCACACACTATTATTCGTTAGTCACCACTCCCACATTCAGTTACCATTAATTTGTAATAACCAGTGTTTTATTTTTGCTATTTATTTGATGTTTCGGGCTAATTAGATATTTGGACATAAAATTTAGTTTGATTTATTGAGTTTATTTTATTTTTCTGTGTCAAATTTTAGCTTGGAGTGGTTAATGGGCTTGGGTCCAACCCCTTTTCTTGTTTCCCTTCCTTTCTTCCTTTTCCTTTTTCTTTTTCTTTTCCTCCAACGAAACTGGACAATGAGAGAGAAAGATAGAGAAAAGAGAAAGTGATGGTCCAAAAGTCAAATATAGCCTATACTTGATATTTCCAATGTCATGATAAATTATATTTAATATATTTTATTTTTATTAAATTAAATTATTTTTAATAAAAATATTATTAATTAGTTAAATCAAGTTAATTTAAGTTACATGAAATATATTTCATTAAATTATTTTTTAAAAAATAATATAATAAATTATGTTTAAATATAATTTATTTTTATTGGATTAACTTATTTTTACAAATAATAAAATTAAAATAATTTATTATATTATTTACATTAAAAAGAGACTCAGACAAATAATTAGTCTAACTAGAACGGTTTGCGCTTGAATTTATTCGGGTCAGTGACCTTCTGAAAGAACCTTTCAGACAAATTCTGGCAAATTGAGCTACCAAGCTGGTAGATTTTCTTGGTAATTATGCGAGACACAAAACATCCAATTATAGAGTCATCAATAATTCCAATTTCACCATTCATGATTTTAAAATTTTGTGCTTTAATTACCCAACATGATTAAAAAAAAAAAAAAAAAGTCAAAATCAAGCAACAATTCTTTCCTTCCATGGATGATTGAAACAAACAGACAAACAATCTGTTGAGTTCCATCATCCCATGCACCATCCACACTCAAGGACCCATTTTCATAACGCAATTCCATTTGAATTATGAACAGACATTTTCTCCCTCAAGTTGCAATATATGTCGCATGGAATTCCAAATGCGAATATATGTCGCATGGAACTCCAAATGCGCAGCAAACATTAACGCTTGAATCCCCAAAAGGGTAGTGATCCGTAATCATAAAATTTTACCCCCAGAAAAAAAAAAAATATATTCAAAATCATGTGGAACTTCGAACCATAAACACAAAGAATTATACTTTAATTACCACATTGCCATCGTTATATCATTCGGATTCCACTTTTAAGATGATTTTTCATCCCCAAAAACCTATGCCAGGGATAGCTAGCTCTAATCAACCAGCATTGTACCCCTGTTTTGTTCATCGCCTTTCCAACAATAGAACAGGTTCAATCGTCCAAGGACCCAGAGAGAAAATATCGTTCCCTGTTGGGGATAAATGTTCCAAAGTCTTTGTGCATAAACTCAACATACCTTTTGAAGATTCAATTAAGATGAGGATTTTCTTCACTTCTGTAAAAAACTAAAAAAAAAAAATAATAATAACAATAATAATAATAATAATAATAATTCTTACTTGAATTAATTAACTCAGAAGGTTGTTTCGCTTTAACACCCAACTTGCAACGTTGTGACCCCCAAAAATGGATGAATAATAACCTAAGAATACTATCCTGGTTCCCGACTGGAAGAACACAAGGAACCGAGTATACACTTTTTTTTTTTTTTTTCTATTAATTTTTTTTCCTATTAAATGCTCAAAACTTACCTTACACTGCACATCACCAACTGGATATGATGAAGCAAGCATAGAAAAATGGAAACTTATAGAGTTGCATCTAAGAACTCCGCCAAGTCATAGTGCTTGAAGACAGCCCCGTGTGGCCTTGCACTGCTTGCTTCAACCTTAGTTCTTGTATGGTCTGACAGTGGTCATAAATAGCAAGGAAACAATCATGCGAATTGCAGTTAGATTTCCTGTATATTGACAGCCCAAAACAAATCAATCACAGGAAGAGAATAACCAAACAACATATATCTTAATTATCAAAAAAAAAAAACATATATCTCATGAATACATTTAACCATTCTCTCCTCTGCCACATGAAAAAATAAAATAAAATAAAATAAAAACTTTACTGCTTTTCTCCTAAAAAAAGATAACTTACTGACAGTTGAAGATCTAAATGGTAGTCATAGTAACCAAGGCCCAGTCACAGGACAAGGATTTTAAAATACCAGGCCAGACAACCCATTCAACAGGTTATATTGATGGCTTTGTCCCATATCAAAAGAAGCTGTAGCGTAAGGAACTGCATCTTCTTCCATTTACAAACCCTCCTGATTCTGGTAAAAATTCATTGTACATTTCTTTCTTTTTTCATCTGTACCCAACTTAGTACAAATTATCTCATATGACACCTAAATTCTAAAAGTGTACACAGTCTCATTCATGTCAGATGAATTCTGTATAAACTAACCAAAATGTCCTTATATAAAATCTTATATCTTATACATAATTTGATTTCTTACATTATAAATAAGAACATTTCATCAATTCGTATAAAATATTTAAGATTTTGTGCAATTTTCAGCTATTGTAAATGAAACGGGAGGTAATCTGTCAAGAAAATTTAAAAGTAGGAGAGATCAAAATAATTTTCCAAAAGTAAAAAGTGCGTCTAATTTTTCAAGAAATTTCAAGGAAGGTTAATGCAATTTATCCGTTTTATTTCTATTAGAATAAAAATCGAAATTGATCACTGTAAATTATGTACTAATTAGGTTTCATTCCTTTACATGATTCTGCAATCATCTCCCATCTGTCAGTTTTGATAAATTTTGGATGTATTGAGAATTTTTATTTTATTATTATTATTATTAGGGTTAGTGTCAGTTTCTTTAAATTGTCTTTGTAGCCACTTGGCATATTGACTTTTGATTGAAAATTAAACATATTCTATAGAAATGTTTTATCTCTGGTGGATTCCACAGATCGTTTGTCCTTAGGGTTATTGCATTGAGCTAGTACGATAAATATTAGCACCTAACTCAAGCCTTCACCACTGATCCTTACAAATTAGATGTGCTTCACGTATAAACATTGCTCAACTTTCTAGCCCAAGTCATTATTTCTCAGACAATCAATTCATATCAATACGCATTGAGCTAAGAACATAACTTCACAGATATTTAGAATCAATTAAGAATTAATTCTAAAGCAGTTTATCAGTAAGGGATACCGACCGATGATCGGCCCCTGGGCGGGTCGAGATCAATGGTGCCCAAAGACATCTTTGCGATCTCGGAGATAGCAGCGTCGCGAACACCAGGGTCGTCGCTGGTCAAGTCCTCGTAGGCGGACTCGAAAGCCTGCTGCCAAAATCGAGACAATCTGATCCGACGGCTGTTGGTGTACACATCCCACATGTGCTTCACCACCTTCTCCCTCTCCTCCATTTCCTGTTTTTACGGAGTTCCAACAAGATCCAGCTCATACACATAACACAACTACATTGCAAATACATACATATGTGAATATATATATACAGAGAGAGAGAGAGAGGGTGTACGAGGACGTCAAGATCGTCGTGGATGGGAGTGTGGATGTTGTCGGAGAGGCGGTTGAGGTTGCCGGCGGACCAGCGGAGGGAAACGGTGCCAGTGAACATGGACCAGAAAGCGAGGAGCAAAATTGCGCCAAATGCCCAGAATTTGTAGCCGCCTTTACCGAATACGATCGAATCCAATGTCTCTCTCCTTGATGGTGCAAGTAACGTCGGTGTTGATACGGGTAGGGTCTCGTCGTCCTTCATCTCGATTATTATTAAGCTCCCACAGAAGAATACAGACAATTGAAATTGCGTTTACAATTTTTTTTTTTTGTTTTGAAGCCGCTTTCATTCTTACGCGAATTGCATCAGATTTGAAATAAGGTTCTGTTTGGGGAAGTAGGAGATGGAGAAGCCATGTTGATCGATGAGAGGCCGACAGGCCTCTGCTTTTTTGTGGGCCTATTGAGTGATCCAAGCATTGACATTTTGGATCCCCCAATACACGGTGATCCGGTGTGAAAGCAAATAGGTAATGTTTGGATGATAAAAATATATATACATATATATATATAAAGGGGGTGTTTGGAGTAATGAAAAACAACGAAAAACAATGAAAATGTGGTTTGAGTAATATTTGGGTATTTGGTGGCAAATCACGTTTTTTAGAGATGAATAGTAAAAAATATTGACTTTTGCAGAGAAATCCGTCAAAACGGTTTTGAAATCCGTCAGAGCGGTTTTCAAATTTCTTCAAAAATATTGACAATGGGTCTTGTTTGGTAGATTGGATAACGGTGGTCACTTTAAAAAAAAAATTACAGTTATTCGATTAATCGAACTCAAGTTATGTAATTTTTTCTAAAGTTGTAATAGGTGTGAATGTGTAAAAAGTAATAGAGAATTTTAGAGTTTTGGAGAGTTTTTCAGAGTTTTTCAGAGCAAATCAGAGCTCCAAACAACCCCAAAGTTGATATTTCAGTTTGATAGGTAGTGTCTAGATAATAAAAAAATATAATAAAAATATAAAAATTTAATATAAAAATGATGCCTAATAAAATTTAATTAAAAAAATAAAAAATTTATAAAAATTTATAAATTTTGATAATCAAACACCCGTACAAACTTACAAAGAGAATCTATCCTCGTTGATGTTTTAACTTTTCTTAATCTCTAATCTCTACAATAAAGGCATTTCATTTTTGAGAATTTTGATTTTGATTTTAATTTCGGTTTTGGTTTTCTTGAACCATTAATTGGCATAAACCCTATTCTTAAAATATCATAAAGTTTAATTCTTGTGGGACTAAAATTGTAGTGTAAGATTATAGAAAAAGAAGACGTCACATTTAAAGACATGTTAATACATATTGTCCTTACAATGAAACTAAAATTAATATACTTATGATCGAACTAAAATTAAATATTGTAAATTTTCAAGTGTCATCCACTTAATTATAAGGGTGGATCAAAAATGCAAATCTTTTACCATAGAGTCATTGGTAGGTTTTACTATTTATAAGTATTTTTTTTTTTTATCTTACAATTTTTTAAAAGGATATAAATAAAATGTCTAAAAACTACTGTTAAAAAAACAAAAATTAAATTTTGATGAAAAAGAAAAGTCATACAAGATAGCTTATTTAACTTCTTTTCTTTTCTTTTTCTTCTTTTTTTTTATTTTTTATTTTTTTTCCCTCAATCGAATTAGGAATAGTTTGGTTTTATGGAAGAAGTGGAGTTTGTTTCATCTTGTATGATTTTTTTTTTTTAAATAATTTTCTTTTCTTTTAGTAACTTTTAGGCCCGACTTCCAGATTAAAAAAAAAAAAAAAAAAAATCATTTATTTGATCTGTAGCTTAGTTCTCCTATTTGAATACTGATGTTTTTGTCCCATACCTTAGTTCCTTAATTTCAGTGCATTTTTTTTTTTTTATGAATATGGATACGATGTTTAAATGTAAGCAAAAGTAAAAAATAAAAAAAATAAAATTCATAGTAAAAAAAATAGAAAGAAACAACTTTATTTTATATCACCCAATTAAACACACATATATATGAATCGGGAAATTGCAGCTAGCTTCCATATTAAGAAAAAAAAAATGCCTTCCCATGGAAAGACATTTAAATTTTTTAGGTAAGTTCGAGTGAGGACAAACAAAATAAAATAAAATAAATATTTAATATTTTCTATAAATTACAAAAACTCTTTATTACATACTTTTACTTTTACTATATTCAGCAAATTTTAATATTTTATTAAAAAACAAAAAATCTGAAAGAAGGTTAATTTAGTGTATAAATTTTTTTTGACAATTATATATTTTTCGAACCAAAAGTTTTTAAATGGGTACCATTATTATTATTTTATACTAATTTTTTTGAATTTGTTAGAATAGATTTGAAAAATTATTCTTACGATTTTGATGTTATCGTGTAAAAGTAAAAAATTTCTGACATAAATCATTGATAATGGATCCAAAAATTCGTTCTTACAGTTTCTCTCTCTCACTTTTTACTATAAAAGTCTAAAAGTGTTATTATTTTTTTCTAAAAAAACTCTGTTTGAAATATTAAATATTAAATATTTAAAATTAATTTAAATTATATTTTTTTCTTATTTTTTTAATAATTTTTATAACTCCGAACGCTGTCTTAGTTTCCAAACAGAAAAAAGTGCGAACAATTCCTTTTGTTTTCTGGGCGTCACACACCATGCATCTTTCCATCAACCGTTGCCTTTTCAGTTATTGAAAAATAAGTAAATAAAAAAAAATTCCCGACATAAAAGGAGAGGTGGGTATTTAATTAATAATGCACGACGTACTGCACGTGAATGATATCCAATTTTATATTCATCTCAATTCTCTTCCACCAGCTTTTGTTTCTTACCACCAGCTTTTGTTTCTTACCACCAGCTTTCTGATTCTACAGTGGATTGAATGACAGACCGACCTACATGTTCATGGGTTGGGATTTTGCTTTTCTTCGACTAGGCCAGACATGTTGGCTGTATTTGTTTCGGGAATTGAACGATAGAAGATAAGTAATATGGTGGAGTTTATGAAAATAATATATAAAATTAGATAAAAGATAAAATTATTTTTTTATGTAAAATTATTTTTTTTTAGAATAAAAATATCATTTAATATGTGAAGTGAAAGAAAATAATTTTAAATTTTTAAATCTCGACAAGAAATAAATTCAGAAGTGAGGTATTAACAATACCGTAGGATTCGATATTTGAGAAATGCTTAGACAAAACAGCCAAAAGATAGAACCCACGGACAAGACATCCGGCTGCCCAATAATGTAACAAACACTAGAAAATGTAGGATACATGTATAAGAAATCTAATCTAACTTTTAATACGGCTAACAAACGTGACGTTTGGATTTCAAACATATATGCAGGAAAAATTAAAAAAAATCTTAATTTCAAAAATAAAAAAGAAAGAAATTAACGAACGCATCGTGCAATTAGTGCCATAATAATTTGTACAAATAATTTTGACATCTTTACGTAAGATCCATTTGAGCACTCAAATTAAAAAAAATTTATACATATATATATACAATTTTATATATGAGACTGACGTGATACTTTAATAATTAATTAAGTGTTTGATAAAAATTTGTATAAGTTGAAGGAAATTGTAAAATATTAGTAAAAGTTAAAGAAAATTGATAAAATTTAAAAAAAATATAGTAAAAATTAGTTTTGTGTATAGTAGAGATAGTTAGAAAGCGTTAATAATTTTTTTTTTTTTTCCGGTGTGTTAAACACAATCATAACGGGTAAACTAATTAATGCGTCAATTTATAATATATATATATAAATATATATATAATACATTTTATTTGTATGTGTAACATTATATAGGAGACAAAACTTTTTTTGCATGAACTTCCAAAACTTCAGCCTATACTAAAGTTTTCAATTTTAATCTTACCATGAAGTTTGAAGTGTTTATTGATTGAATCAAAGCCCATTTCTTATAATTAAACTTGCCGAGCGATTGTGACTATGTTGCTCAAATTTTGTCCCAATCCATAATTCTAATCGGACAAGTGAAAATAATTATTGAACAAAAATTCTCCTAACATATCGCTTGTAGAGAAAAAAAAAAAAAAGTGACTTAACTTCAAAAGGAATATACACCAAATTACTGTTCTTTCTTTATACATTTATACAAAAATTAATACTTAAATATTTAAAAAAAAAAAAAAAAAACAAGATTCATTAGCAATTAACAACCATTTTTTTAATAATTGTTTTCGTTTGACAACCCTCTTATTATTGTGATTAATATGTGGAGCACAGTTCTGCATTGCTTAGACATTTATTCCAGACCACCCAACCCAAAATGGTCTATCATGGTATCCCTTGACTTTCATGAGTCAGTCCGAAACTTAGTGCCAGTTTAAAGTGTCAACTCTGAGAAAATAAATAATTAAATTTTGAAATATTAAATATTAATGTGTGCTTCAAAAAATGCAAAAAAAATAAATAAATAAAAGAGTGAGAATTAAAAAAAGTGGATAAATATTGAAGAAAGTTGATAAATAGTGTGTTTAAAGTAATAAAAAATTAGATAAAATGAGACAATCATTATTCATGTAATAAGATAAAAAATAAATATTTTTTAAAATTTTTTAATGTTTTTCAATAAATTAAATATATCTAAAGTGTTTGATGGAAAAAAATAAAAAATTTCTATTTTTTTAATTTTTTAATAAATTAAACAGCCTTAATTACACAGAATCTCGACCGAATCCTGTCGAACTTTTAAGACTTTCTTCAGAGATTTTGTTTCAGTTAAAATTCACAACCGTCCAAACAAGTACTGGGATCAAAGTCCTCAATAAATGTCCTAGATTTTTGCCTGTCTGTATGTATATATAGGGTCTTTCACACTTGTAGAAGGGGCCGAAGAGAAGAGATGCTGCAGCTGGAAAGCTACTAATCTGTACGGGGTCAAGGTCGTTGTCCTGTCTGGGCGTCAGAGACACAGACTGAGCTTACCCCTAGGGGCTAAGCTTTTTATAAAAATGGAGATCTGATCATTAAAACAAATCTAGTGAGAGTGGGTCGGGTACGTTTCCTGGGGCTCCACATTTTCATTGTTCTTTTCCAAACTACGGGTCCCAGCCCAATTTTGGGCAAGATGCACCATCCACCTCATAACAATACCCTACCCCCTCTACTTTTTTTTTTCAAGTGTTTTTTTTTTTTTTTTTCAAGTGGGGCTTTACGCTTTAAGGGTTGAGTCCTGGGGTTGGGAGTGAGTCTCCAACAATACTCTACCCCCTCTACTTTTTTTTTTTTTTTTTCAAGTGTTTTTTTTTTTTTTCAAGTGGGGCTTTACGCTTCAATGGTTGAGTCCTGGGGCTAAGAGTGAGTCTCCAACACTCTAGTTCGTTGAGTAAGAAATAAGGGTGTGCATGGGTCGGTTTAGTTCGGATTTATACATAACCCAAGACCGAACTGATTTTATATTAGAACCGAATCAAAAATTTCGGGTTAGTTCGGTTTGGGTTTCAATTCAGCTCGATTTGGGTTGGTTCGGTTCCATTTTCGGTTTGGTCAATCACGAGTAGGGTCAGGTCCATCATTACCTATTTCTCACTTAAAAAAAAATGAAAAGCTAAAAAGACAAATCACTGTATATAGATACAAATTTTATCATTGTATATACAAATTTCAGATATTGGTCTACTGATGCACCTATGGAAAAAAATAAATTATCTTACTAAAATAAATTTAAAAACTGTAAAAGACATAATCTAAGATCGTGACTCACAGTGGAAGTAGCTTCATCAGAATACAATAGATTCAGAGCGAAAGCAACTTGGAGACAGAGAGAGAGATGCGAGTGCGATCGACAAAGATATGTACACTGTGCGTTCTATGTTTGGGGAAAGAGAGAGAGAAGGGAGAAGATGAGTAGAAAGGGAGAGGGAAGATTAAAGGTTTTAAGAAATATAGTAGATGCGGTGCAAAAAAGAGACTAAAAAAAAACTCTAATTTCTTTTTAGTTCTATATATTTAAATTACATAATAATATAAAAATTTATATATATATATATTAATTTTTCGGGTTAGTTTGGGTTAATTCGGTTTAGTGTGGGTTCGATTTGGTATTGGTTCAGTTTCGGTTTGGTTCAGATTCAATATATGCTAACCCAGAATCGAACCGAAAAAATTAATTTTGCAATTCTTCAACCCAGAACCAACGCAAAATAATACAGACCCAAACCAACCCGAACCAAAGTGATCAGATTGGTTCGATTTTCGGGTTGTTCGGGTTCTTTGTGCATCCCTAGATGGAATAAGTGACAGGAATAGAATATGAGTAACAATGAAATGAGATGCCCATTTCATTATTTATTTGGTTGCCAATATGAAAATAATCGAAATGGAATAAACGATCAAACTTTTAAATTATTAAGAAACATTATATATATTTTTTAACCTTCTAAAAAGTCAAAAATGTGAATTTGGAATAAAAATTTAAGATAAAATGATCATTTTACAATTTGAATCTGAATCAGATCAAGGTTTACTTATTTATTAATTAATATGAATGAATATTTTTATTAATTTTTTAAACGTCTAAAATACAAATTAAGTAAGAAAATGAATGTAAGGTTAAAATAATTATTTTACAGTCTGAGTTTGAATCTAGTTTGAAATTACTGTTAATGGGTAATATAGTCAATTTATAACCCAAGAGAATAATTGAGAGAAATTTTTGTTACAAAGTAATTGCTTATTTTTATTTTTTTATTTTTATATTAAATTATAATTACAATAGAATAGTTATTTTATAACTTAAATTCAAAATGCCTTTTTTCATTTTAATGGAGGAATAGTTTGCCCATAAAACAACATTTTAACTTAATTTTTGATACCGAACATGATCATAGATTAAAATAAAAACGGATTTGGTTATAGTGTTTGGTTTACTAAATTTTACGAAAAGTGAGAAAAAATTATTAATTTTTTTAATTAAATTTCACAACATATTATTTTTGCATTAAATTGTTACCCTTTTATTTATCCAAACACCTTTATCCTATTTCATTTTTTTTTTTCTTTTTTGGATAATTACCTTTATCCTATTCCTTTCCCACCCACTAAACAATAGCCTAAAATCTATGGAAAGGAACCGGCAAGACAGTAAAGTGAGAACTCAGAAGCAGCACCTATCCAATCAAACTTTTTTAAAAACATCAAAGAAGACGGAGTCAGTAAAGTTTTGAAAATAATTATGAAGAGTTGGTCCAAACGTGCTGCTTGACAACTGAAGGTGAATCCCAATGGATTTGTTTGCCCCAGCTGTTACCAACAGACGTCTGTTACATTCCCTGATTGATATTGAGACTCGGACAGACAAGGAACAGAGGTGCATTGACCAGATTGCCCTTCAACTGTTTATGTTCTTTCAAGTTGAATTACGCTTGGGCAAATTTTCAATGGAAGCCGGCAGGGCTGGCAGTCAGTGAGACATTGTTTTACACTAGTCATTAGGATTTAAATTTCTCTTGACATGAATCCGTTCCACAAAACTTATTTAGGTTGTGTTAGGTATTTAAAAAAATAAAGAAGTTATTTGGCGCGATAAAATTTTTTAAAAAATTCTAAAAACCTTCTAAAATTTTTAAATTTCTCTAACACCTTTTATACATTCACACCTATTATAATTCTAGAAAAAGTTATATAACTCGAGTTCGATTAATCAAATAGTTGTAATTTTTTTTTTAATGTGACCACCGTTATCCAAACTACCAAACAAGACCTATTGTCAATATTTTTTGAAGAAATTTAAAAATCATTCCGACGAATTTCAAAACCGTTCCGACGGATTTCTCTGCAAAAGTTAATATTTTTTACTATTCATCTCTAAAAAACGTGATTTGTCACCAAACACCTAAATATCACTCAAACCATATTTTTCATTATTTTTCGTTGTTTTTATCACACCAAACACTCCCAAAATAAAATTTTATAAATCTTTACAAATCTTTATAAATACGAATTACGAGATTATAAAATATTATCTTTTTACTCACAACACAAAAAAACGAGACACTAACTTTTTAAATTTTGTATAATTTTATACTCACTACATAAAACCTGAGACATTAACTTTTTATTTTATACAACTTCAAACGCCACCTTAGTATGACTTGCATAAAGTATATGGTTTGTGGACTATTGCAAATTTCTGGAGTTTAGCCAATACACTATAGAGTGAGTGTGGACTCCTCATCATAAAATTTAAAAAAAAAAAAAAGAAAAAAAAAATTTCAATAGAAAACTACAAATAAATTTTAATTTATTTCACAGATGATAAAGTAAATTGTAAGACAAATAAGTTTACATTTAAAGAAACATTTTTTTTAAATTTATATGTCAATTTTAAGAGTAATATCATTTTTATCATCGATCCCTAATAAAAATATTTTTTAATATTAAAATAACCTCATGTTTTGAAATATTAAACTCTATTTTATTATTACTATTTGATTTTATGAAAATACCAATGTTAATTTCATTCTTACAAAGATAACTACGGATTAGGAGTAAAAAAGTTAAGAGTAACGATTACAAATTTAAAATTTTCAATTGAAACACTTATAGGAGCAATATAACTTTATTAGCTAATGGTTACTTACCGGAGTAATATAAAATAGTTTAATGTTATTCGGCCATAATACCAATAATTAACGGTATGAGCAAAAGTAATATTAAGTTTTTTATATAGTTGAAATTTTAAATGAAAATTCAAATTGAAAAAATTATGATAATTTATAGCTTTTAATTATTTTTTCAAAATTTTAGACTCTAACAGTTACTAATGTGTTTTGGTTCCTCTCTCTTCAATTAATTTTTGATAAGTATCATAAAAGAAAATACAAATTCTGTTACTTTAATTTAAAAAATTCAAATTCTTAGAAACCATAATTGAGTGAAATTTAAGTTGACAATTTTAATTTGCATATAATCTTCTACCTTAAAATATAATAAAATTTAAAATGTTTAAACTGTTTTGTAAAACAGATAATAGTGAGTTTAATAAAATAAGAATTAAGTGAAAAGTTAAAAATATAAAAATGATCTCAATTGTGAAATAAAAGAAAAAGTAATTTTTAATCGTTAGTTTTAGTTTGTGAAAAAGACATTTTCAAAAATTATTCTGTTTTATAATATAAATGTGTATATATATATATTTTTTTTATATTTATATATAAATCTTTTGTGTTGTTTCAATTTTTATGCTCATAGTTAGGGGCTATTTTGATTGCAAAAAATATAAAAAAAAATTATCAAAAGTTAAAAAAAAAAATTATCAACTTTTTTTAATTTTCTTGAATCAAATTTTGTTACATGTTATTTTTACGTCAATTTCTTTTTTTCTTTTTTACCATCCAAACATCACCTTAGTAAAATACTATCAGTAACTCGTGTGATGCCTGAGTGATGCAAATTGTTTTAATTGTTAACATTAAAAAATAAAAATATCAAAAAAATTAAAATAGACATTTATATTAAAAAATACTAGTAATCATAAATCCAAATGTCAAAATAAATAGACCAAAAAAATAAATAAATATGGCATGAAAAATCTTATTGGACAGATAGTTTTAAGTTTGTCTTGATTTTATTAAATAAGATCGAAGACAGACCAATCACCTAAATCGTATGGGTAAGAAATAAAAGCAACAATCAGAATTATTTTACTTTTTGTTTCATTTCACTCTTGACAAAAGTTTTAGGGGATATTTGGTTGATAAAAGTTTAACAAAAAAGTATTGTAAAAATACAAAATTTTATGTAAGAATGATATGTGATAAAATTAAATTAGAAGAAAATATAAAAAAATTAATAAAAGTTATTTGGTTGGTTAGCCAACCAAACACCTAATAAAAAAGAAACAAAAAAGCTATCAACTATATACTACTATACATGTCGTAATATATATATATAGCATACTTGTAAATTTTTTGATATTTAAAACAAAACTAGAGAAATTTACGAAGAAGGAAACTCAAAAGTTTTTTAAGTGATAGGCTGTGTAGAGAGGGGAAATTGAAAAAAATGACTATTGAATTAAACCTAAAAGTTTTTTTTGGTGATGGGTGAGATTATTGTATATAGAAAGAGAGAACAATTTAGAGAAGAAAATAACCGTTGAGTTTTATTTTTTTATTTTTAATTTTTTTGTTACCTTTTTAATTAAGCATTTTATTACTATTCATTCTAGATAGAGAGAGGAGGAAGAGATTTAATGAAACTTTTATTATTATTATGAGCGAGACAGAATGAAAAATGAATTGCTGAAATATATTTCTATTTAATTGAGAGAGAAGGTACTTAATAAAACTTTTATTATAATTTATTTATGAGCAAGAGTACCATGAAAAGAGAGAGGAGAGAGGAATTTATTTAAAATAATTATAAATCTATAAAAAAGAAAAAAGAAAGAAATATAGAGTAAACATTCATGTCCTGTAGAATAGGAGTAAAGAAAAGAAAGAGAGAGAAACTACATGATTTTAGTATTATAATAAAAATTTTTAAATTTATTTGGTAGGTGATTTTAATAGTACATAAATAATACACATAAAAATGGTATATAAAATTAATTAAAAATATATTTTAAGACTTATTAATCTTAACTAAAAATTGAAGAATTATTGTCATTTTCAAGAAAATTTAAAACTTACCTTTCACTTCTCCGAACGTTTAATTGTATTTACGTGGTGTTTCGCATATTAGAATGAATAAAAAATTATTAAATTTTTTAATTTAATTTTATTACGTGTCAATTTTGTATTAATTTTTTTATATATAATCCAAACATTACCTAATCAAGTTCGCATTTTTCTAGATACCTTGAACTTGAAGAAGCTCGGAGAGGTTATATTCAATAATTTTTCTCATTATTCGAGGAGTAAGAGTAAAACTTGTGCATTTCTTCTCGGAAAAAGTACGCATTCGTTTTCATGCAGATTATCACTGTTTGCACAGACATGCTGATTGTTTACACAGAACTGTGTGAAATGCCCAATGCCAAATTGATTTACACTTCGTTTGTTGCGATTTTTATTTTATTTGATAACATTTTTTTAGAATTATAATAAAAATTTACAAATTAAATTTTATTTTATTTTATAATATAAATTTTAAACTTTTTATATTATTTGAAATGTAATTCAAAATAATTGAATTGAATGAGAATTTATTTTTTTATTAAACCATCGAAGTGTATATATTTATTCTCTTATATGTTATATATGATATTTTTTATTTCTTATTAATATGGTCAAATTTAGTATTTTTTAAATTAATTTAACTTGATTTCTGAATTCAAATATGTGTCTTAAATATAAAATTTTATTTATCAAAAAATTAAATTAAATTAATTTTTTATTTTCAAATCAAATCAATTTAAAAGGAAAAGTATTTTCAAATAGAGCATTAGAGTTTATTTGTTTTCTACTACATTATGAGGATTTACTCTCGGTAAAATTCATTATTCAAAAGGAAAGTGAAGAATTTGTCAAGAACGTGTTTCGATCAAAAAAAAATAAAATAAAGGGTCCTATTAATGAATGCTCCATGGACATTATCAAGGTTCAATCAACACATGTCATATAATAATATATCGTACTTTGATAAATATATACATAAGAAAAGTGAGAAACATTATTACCTAATATGTTTTCATTGGCTCTTAATGGGTGTCCTAAGCAGCCGTTAAAAAAATAAAAAAATAAAAAAAGAATTAAACTTAATTTTTTAAAATTAAAAAAAGTATTAAATTTGAGAAATTAAAAATAATTAAATTAAAAATTAATTATTCGATAAATACTTTTTGGGTGTGTTTGTCGGATTAGATTTTGTTGAAAATATTTAAAAATCTTTAAAAATTATTCATTTTTTATCTCATTACATAAATTACGAATTCATATCTTGTTTTACTTTATCTTATTTTTTCCTACTTCAAATACATCTTCTATCATTTTGCATTTTTTAATTTATTCAAGTATAATTATATATTTTATATTTTCTTTCATTTTTTTTTTATCATTTTTCGAGCCACTTTCTTTCCCCTCTCAAAATTTTCAATTCGAACACAACCAAAATGTGTGGGCCCTTTCTAGGCTCAATTGGGCCCGAAGACCTATATAGACCATCCGGGCACTTTCGGTCCGTATCGTCATAGAGATCCAGCCTCCACCTTGCAATGGTAAGGCGGATTGCCGTCGGGGGCTCATTGTAATAATTGTAGTTGTCCAAAATGATGTTATTTTATAATTTTTTCATATTTCAAATGATATTATTTTATTTAGATTATAATTTACATTCAAATATAATAATCTAAATAAAATAAAATCATTTTAAATAAAAAATTACAAAACAACGTTATTTTAGAATAACTATAACAGTTGCGGCCGCCAAATCGTGCAATGATGGAGCCCTTTTGGATGGAAAGAAGCCCAAAAGTTCCACCTGGAATTTTGAACCACCAAAAGGCAGACGTGTATTTTCCGAATTAATGATGAAATTAAGAAATTTGTTTTCTTGAAAAGGAACAAAGAAATTAGGCATTGGCAAAATAAAGTCACATTTAGAGTTTTGAAAAAATTTAAAAAGAATAAAAATTAAATAATGTAAAGTATTACACAAATTGAAATTTGATTGAAATAAAATTGAGTCTTTAAATTTTTTTAAATTTAAATTTTTTTAAAATTTTTGAAAAAATTTAAAAGTCTAAAAGGAGCCTAAATTACATAAAAATAAGGCAGATTGTATTTGTACTTCCCTAAAATGTTTCATCGGCTCTATATTACTATTTTTTTTTTCCTTTTCTTTATTAAATTAATATTATTATAAAGTGGGAAAAATTAAGGTTGTTTTCAGAATATAAATTGCTCTTAGCTAATCTCGTTTGGAAGTAACAAAAACTCATCTTTTAAGGTTACAACTGGAACAAAAAAGGTAAAAAATTCAACACATGTCCATCCCCCAAATAAAAAAAAAAAAAAAACCAAAAAAAGTGAAATACATTTTGGACCATTAATAATTTCTGAGATTTTTAATATAAAAATAACATTTAATATTTAAATATTAAAAAAGAAAACGTTTCAAATACCATAATAACCATGGAATGATACACTATAACTCAAAAAATATATTGCAAAAAATATATATATATATATAACACAAAAAAAATACAAACAATAACTAGGCATGAATCACTCACAAACAACAGCCACGTGTTACTTTCACCTCAACCCCTCACGGTTTAATATATAGATATATAGATTTTATCAGTTTTTGCTTCTTTTTTCTATTCAAGTGGTGTTTGGTTTATTTAAAACAAATTAATTTTTATTAACTTTTTTCGATCAAATTTTATCGTGTGTCACTTTTTTATCAACTTATTTTTTATTTTTTTATTTTTTGTCATTCAAACACCACTATCTTATTTTAATCCTCAAAAATAACAACTGATAAAACTTTAAATTTGTTCTTCATGGTCATTAGATCGAATTTACTTAGGATCACTTGAGGTCCACTAAGCTGTTAACTTCAAGATCTAAAAAGTAATTGAGATATACACAAATTGATTTGTACACTCGAGTCATCCCAAAATATCTATATAATAAAACACAGTTTTTTGTGACATTTGTGTGTGTGTGTGTCACGCCCCTAACATAAATTGTTCAGAACGGACGGTATGGGAAAATAAGGACTAATAAAAACAAATAAAACCTGTACCACGGTCAAGTCACAATATAATAACATTTATCAGAGTAACTATATTCGTTCCAAATTCTCATATTAAAATAGATAAACAATATACAATATCATCCAATGTAAATCTCATAATCAATGGGATCCACAATCCAAGTCGTACAAATACAATACAATAATCTCAATAAATATAAAATAGTTTCTAGGTCATCCAGTAGTCAACCCAATTTGGGATGTTTATTACCTTGCCTCCCTGTATCACCTGGAATATGGATGAGGTGAGCTAACTAACCCAATAGGTAAGATAGTGCCAGTGTGCACCAGCGTACATATACAACACATCATATATACACAACAGCATAATATAAATATGCATCTCTCATGCAATATAATAAAATGAAATGACATGACCATGCATCATGTTTCTCCATCTACCCCCAACCTTATCCTGGGACGGGTAATACTTAGTAAGGCTTTCAGCCAAGACACTTAGCAAGGCTTTCAGTCAAGACACGCGTGGCCACCAAACACACCGTTTTAGCGCTTACGGCAAACGCATATACATATATATATATCTCATATTCCTGTGGGGAATCGAGTTACACCCCCACATGTATAAGAATCAGGGGCTCCGAGAATCAGGGGCTCCGAGAATCACCCCATGGCCCTTCTGTTAGAGAACTGAGTTACACCTCTAATCGGGCATCCACCTATCTCAGGTAGGCATCCGCTACCTCAAGCAGGCAACCGGCTGCAGTCCGGAAAATCTCAAAGTTCATCTCTCCTATTAACGTCCCAACTCCACATGACTAAACTCTGGTCACGTCTATATTAACTGGGGATCATCCGGTGTTATCACAATCCATTTTCTCAATTTTAATAAATATATAACAATTGTGCCTCGGCAGGTCACAATCTATGGCACTCTCGACCAATCCGTACACAAAATTTTCACCGGATGAAACCACCCGAAATCCCAATGCACATGATATGCTCAATCATGGAATCTAAACATTTCTCAATATAAAAACATATTCACATCCATCCCTTGATTGTTTTGAAATCCATTTTATATATTAAAATCAATAATTATCGAGTTCGGGAACCAAAACAAGCATCTGGAGACAAAAAGAAGCAAAATGGTACAAAAAAACTCTCGGCTGTCTGGACACTCCATCTGACCATCTGGACGCTCGAGACCTAGAACCTCCACTGGTTCGTTCCAATTTCGGTCTAACATCTATTTTATCCAATCTAAACCTCGATTCAACCCAAATCTCAACTAAAAACACTCAAATACTTTTATATCACGTTTCTATAACTTCAATTTAAGAAATAACTCAAAAATATGTAAAATCCATCAACATATATGCATATATATATACACAGACACATATATATACATATATATAACTTTCTTCACATCTAGCCGAATCATGCATATATATATACCAAAATACTCCTTACAACGTCTAAAACACGAATTTAAGTCCCACTTACCTCAAATCTAAAGAGAAATGGAGAAAAATGAAGAAAAATGTTTTGAACTCCGAACTTCAAACTCCAATTTCTTCCTCCTCACTTTGAATCTCGGGAAATGGAGCACACCACGACGATCACCGCGTCGAGATCTCCCCGGATCGACTATTTATTTGCTCCGAAACTCTCTCTCTCCTCTTTTCTCTCTCTTCTCTCTCTCTTCTTCCTCCTCTCTCTCCCTTTCTCTGGTTCAGCAGAAACGAAAAGAAGAAAAGGAAAAAGAAGGAAAGAAACCCAGGCTCTTAGCCCACTTTGTCCAACCCAGTATCACTTTAGGCTCAACCAAGCCCAAGAAAAAATAGGATAATTCATTTAAGCTCAAATTAAATATTTCATTTATCTAAAATAATACAAAATTATCTCAAATTAAAATACCGGGCATTACAGTGTGTTACACGCTGAGAAGGCCACGTGGGTTGGGGGGGAGAGAGGGAGAGGGGCGCACGGGTTGGGGGAGGAGTGAGAAGAAGAGAGAAAAAATGAGGGCCCCAATTTTTTTAAGAGAGAAAAAGGGGGAGACTTTTTTCTCTGTAGGCAATCTCATTACAATTTATACCGAGTTAGCAGCCTTTTTGATTTTTTTACCAATGTAAGAAGGCATTTGCTTTACAAACGAGTTCGGTTTGAGGTCAAACATCTGCACAGTAAACGTTTTTGCTCAAATATGTATGTACAGCAAACGTCACAACCATCTTTAAATGAGTTGAATAAATCCTTTAAATCGTTTTCTCATAAAAATCTTTTCTAACAAATTAAAAAATTTGAAATTATTTTAATTAATTTTTATATTTTTTGTCTTATCATTTAAAGTCACATCCATCTTTAAATGGGTTGAACTAATCGTTTAAACTATATTTTAATAAAAGACTACTCTCACTAATAAAAAAAGTTTCAAATTATTTTAATTACTTAATTATATATATATCAATTTTATTTTATTTTTAATTCTATGATGAAAGATGTGTCAAATGAAAAACAATAAAATTAAAAAAGACTTAACTTTTAAAAATTTCAAAATAATTAATGTTTTTAAATCTTTTACTATTTAATTATTTTTAAATATATTTTTCTTCAATCAGGCTCAATTTCAGTGATGAAATTTTTTTAAAAAAATTAATAAATAAAAAAAATTGATATTTCTCAATTTGATTTTTAATTTTTTTATATTTTATATTTTATAATTTATAAAAGTTATTTTGAAGATGATAGGATAATTTCAATTAGAGAAAATTTTTATTGATGTTTCTCAATTTGAGTTGTAAATTTCGATTTTTAGAGAAAGATATATTAATATTCTCAATTTGATTTTTCAACAATTTGAAATTAGTTGAAAAATTAAATATCAAATCTTTTTATTTATTATCTTTTTTTAAAAATTCTCTCCATTAATAATTAATATCTATATAATAAGTTAGAACGTTAGATGTGACTGTTGTTTGCGAGTCAAAAACCTGAGAGAGAGAGAGAGAGAGAGAGAGAGAGAGGTGCCGATTTGGGGGAGAGTGAGAGGAAGAGAGAGAAAATGGAGGTTGGGTTTGTAGTTGGGTGCAGGAAGTAAAAGAAGAGAGAGAGAGAGTGAGAGAGAGAAGGGGGCCTCGACTGGGGGGCGTGAAGGGAAGAGAGAAAAGGGTGACGGGGTTAGGTTTGGGGAAGTTTTGTTTTTTATTTTTAGATAATTAAATTTTTTGTTTGAAATTTATTTGAAATAATATATAAGAATAATTTATTTATTATATAATAATTAATAATTAATAATTAATTTTAAATATATATACTTTTACATTATTTGTGTCATTTATATAATAAGAAAATTAAAAAATTTAATTTGACATATTTTAATCGTTGGATTTACTTAATGGTCAGAATTATTTTTTTTCTCTCTATTTTAGTTGTCTTTTTGTTCACTTTACATAAAAATACACTCTCTTCTTTTTTTTATAAATATTTTTTAAAATATTATTTATAT
>JAVXUM010000001.1:41614057-41626184 GCA_035590655.1 Pouteria glomerata
TATAAAAAAATTTAGTTTTTTTTTTTTTTATGTTTAAGAAAGAAAAAAAATTAATTTTTTAATAATTAGCTTTTCAATTTTTTAATTAATTTAACAGTTTTATCATTTATAATTTAAAAATATTTAAAATGAAAAAAAATAAATTTAATTGTTTTAAAGAAAACAAAAAAAAATTAAATAACTAATTAATGATTAGCTCCCTGGGGCGACGTTTGTTTCCTGAACTCGGTTTTGGAATTTGGATTACTATGGAGTAGTTGCCACAAATACAGCATTTGATGCATTTTTTTTTTTTTTACCATGGGACAAACAATTGAGGCCGGATTAACAGTTCAAAAATTACCGAGTTCGTGATACCAAAGAAGTGATGGAATTCTTAATCCCAAAGAATTTAAAAAATTAAAATTATTTTTTTTTTTTTTACATTATATATCAAATTACATCTTTTATCTCATTTTATATTTTACTAATTAAACATTAAAAAAAATTATCTCTCATAAAAAAAAGTTAATCTTATATTATATTTAATCTCATATATTATAGTATTACTTATCTCAACCTTTTAAATTTAAAAAAAAAAAAAACGCAGCTTGAGTCTGACTTAGCAGAGCGGAATAAAGTGGGAGAGAGAGAGAGAGAGAGAGAGAGAGAGTACTATCACCTGGAATTGCGTTGCTCTTCCGACTGCCATTGCTGTGTGTCTTCATTCTCTTTCGTGCAGGGCACGTCAAGGTCCGATTTCATGCTTGGAAAATGAATTCGGAATTCCCCGTAACCCGATGAGGGAAATTTCGGCAGCTACACGTTATCAGAGATTCCTCTCCCATCACTCTTTTGTTGCTTTGCCGTATTAAAAACGACTAAAATTTATAAAAAAAAAATTATAATTTTTTTAAATATTTTTAAATAAATTTTATCACTTGTTATTTTTATACTAATTTTTTATTTTTTACTATCCAAACACATGAGTAACTCGTCAATCTATTTGTTTGAAAATTTAATTTTAAAAATATTTTTTTTTTGTTATATTTAAAAGTTAATTTTATCCTTTTTATAAAAAAAATCGAGAGTACCAATAAGCTAATATTTGTAATTTTGATAAAATATAAGGCTCGAGCTTTAAAATTTTTAACTTTTTTCCTGTTAAATTCATCACTCGTTATTTTTACATCACTTCACTATTAATTTTTTATTTTATTTTTGAACTTTTTTTTTCAAAACTCTAAATTTTTTCTTTTTCCATTTATAAAAAATACCTTCGAACTCATTTGGAAGTAAAAAAAATAATAATAATAATATAAAAAATATCAGAAGGTGAGTTGCTATAGTAATTAAGCATTTAGTAAAGTCACAATTTTTCTTTACTTTTCTAATCTAGTACAGTAAATTATTATTACAGCGAGCCTCATTGTTTTTATTTTTTTTTGTTTTGTTACAATAACAAATTTTACCAAACACATAAAAGTTGTCATTTTTTTATTCTATTACAGTAACAATTTTAGCAAACACTTAAAACTTACATTTTTTTTGTTAAAAACTTCACTTTTATTCACTAAACACACTAAAAATTATCAAAAATTACTCAAAATTTCAACTGCCAAATAGACTCTTGTTCTAAGGATCTGATTAGATACTACTAAAATTTTAGGAGGTTGATTTACGAAGAGTGTGTAAAAAATAATAAGAGGTGTTATTTATAGATAGTGAGCTCACAATTGATGTGATGTTTATGAATAGTGGATAAAAAAATAGTTAGTTTGGACAGAGTATTAAGAAGGGATAATAAATAGTAATTGATTTGGATATTTTTTAAAAATGGTGCATAAGGATAAATGTATGATGTAAAAAATTGTCAAATGACTTTTTTTACCATTGTGCCATCTCAAACAGATTAATTTCATTATTGATAAAGTAGGTAAACAGACTAATTTTATTTTTAGTAAAATATATTATTTTTAAAGATCTTTAACCCTCAAAAAAAATTAATATCCTTTCTCTCGCAAAAATTTTCCGGAGACGAAAGTTATTATCGGAAAAAAAATTTTGCATTCAAACCGAACAAAAATTATCACATCAACACTTTATACAGAAGATGAGTTATTCCCTTGCTTTTGCGGGATCCAATCGGGACCTAATGAGCACAACCTACCACAAAGATGAAAAGATTAGTCTTATACGTGATCCTTCTGGGTGAATGCTGGACCTTTTGGGTGCACCAAATACCAATGAGATTCAAACACCGAATCAACCGGTTTATTTGGTTAGGTTTGAGTTTTTTTTTATTTAATTGGAAGGTTATTATGGACTGTTTGAACTAATAAAATATATCAAAAATTATAAAAAAAATTATTAATTTTTTAATTAAATTTTATCATATATCACTTTTATATTAATATTTTAATATTTTTCTTATATTTGTTTTTATCATTCAAATACTCTAGATTATTCGATGGAATTCATTTGATTTCATATGCTTATCTATATTATTATAAGTGTAATTAGTGAGTTTTTATTACATGTTTATCTATACTATTAATAAAGTAAATTATTTGACGAATTATTTGTTTTATTTTTTATTAATATTTCTTAATTTCTAATAGCTATTTACAATTTAAAAGAAATGCATAAATAATTTTTTTAATTTTTATAAATTATTTAATTAATTTTATTTTTTATTTTCTTTAAATGGTCTCCAATTATCTACTTTTTTTTATATTTTATTTAAATAATCCGTAATTATTTACTATCTACTATTTTGCATAGGCTTCTCAAACTTAGCGTATGCCTTTTCAAAGTTCGGTATTTGGGTTGTGTTTGGGGAGAGTTTTTAGCTACTCATTTTTTTTTTTAAATAATTGAATTTATCTTTTGGTATTTTAATCTTCTTTCAAATCACAAAAAGTAAAGATGTTTAAATTAATAAAAAATTAAAAAATTAGCTAATAAAAAATTAATTTTTTCTCAAACATAAAAAAGTTAATTTTTTTAATAGTTAACTTTTTAATTTTTTATTAATTTAATATTTTAAAACTTGATAATTTAAAAAATTTAAAATATCAAAGGATAAATTTATTTCTTTTAAAAATTTAAAAATTAAGTAGTTAGAAGTTCAATTTCTAATTATTCTTTCCAAACGAAGCCTAGCGTCTCTCTCTCTCTCTCTAAACTCTTAACTGGTCGCGTGATTTGCGTCTCTGGTGGTAGATAGGCCTGTTTGCGCGCCCATTTAGGCGTAGCCATGTAGGTACAAGGCTCGTAGGCCACGTTCGTTGTAGCGAGGGTTGGATACCATTGGCATTTTTTAGTATCTTTGTATTAATTTTTACAAATTTTTGGTAATTTTTAAGTTAAGTTAATTATTATAACTAATTAAAAAAATAAAAAGAATTAAGTATAAAAATTATTCTTACACTTTATTCTCGATCTTATATTAGTTCCAACGATTTCAATTATAACAGTTAAATTCTTACACTTTTGATTAATTAATAAAGAGGTCTATCTATCTATTACCCGTTAAAAATAACGATTAAAACAAGTGCACCTGTTAAAAATAACGATTAAAACAAGTGTAAAATCATCGTTTAAAACAAGTGTAAAATCATCGTTTCGTAAGATGATTCACGTGATAGGGTGATGGTGTGACACTCTGAGATAAGATTGATATTGTTTACCATATATCAAACACTAATTTATCCAAGTGTGCTTATTATTATTATTGATGATAGAGAACTAATAATAAAATCAACTCACCGATGACTTGATTTGTGTAAGGTTCTTGGATGGTATTTATATATATTCAAAAGTTAAAAGTAGATTCTTCATCATCTTTTATATAAATATTTGTATAAATATTATATATTTTAATATATATTATATAAATATATATTTATAAATAAATATATATAAATATATTCTATATAATATTATACATATTATAATAAGAAAAAATCTACTTCAACTTTTTAATATATATAAATTTTATCTAAGAACTTTAGGCAAACTAAGCATTTGGTGAGTTAATTTTGTTATTGTTTTTTTATTTTTAAGATTCTTGATTCGATTTTTGAAGGTAAAATAATTTATAATACTTTCATTTTCTATTTTAAAGTGAAACTATTATGGTAACAGCTCACATCAATTAACACTAGCGGAAGTAAATGAATGAGTGTCTGATATGAGACAGACATTTTTCATATCATTCGAGAACATTCGAGTGTGCCACGTCAGCACTATCATGTGGACAATTAGCAATTTGATATGCAATAGACAATATACATGTCATCCAAGGGTATCACGTCATCACTCTATCATGTGAACCATCTTGCGAAATGATAGTTTTATCTTTACTTTAACAGTCATTTTTAACGGACAATAGACAAAGAGATCTGATTGTTGTTTCATCGAAAGTGTAGGAATTTGAATGTCGTAATTGAAACTATTATAACTAAAGTGAGATTGAAGGTAAAGTGTATGAGTGATTTTTGTACTTTACTCAAAAAAAATTAGTATTTTGTCAAACACTCAAAGGGTAAATTTTAGTAATTTTTTTATTAAAAATTAAGTTACCAACCGGTGCTTTTTTTTTTTTTTATAACTTAAGGTGTCTGGCCTAATTTACTCGCACCTCGACTATTTTCTGGGGCCCTGAAATTAACGATTGAGTAAACCCTTCAGTAATTCTGAAGAGAGTCAAATCGGTGACTTTAGTTAAATTGAATAGTGAGATAATTAACTAAATATTTAACTTTAAAAATCTAAAGTTTAAAAAGTAACTTCAACCTATTTAATCTGTTTACTTACGTTATTTTAAATAAAAAAAAAAAATTAATTTGATAATTATTTTTTATCAACATTCATAAAACACATAAAAAGAATTTATTATACATAAAATCACTAACTTTTGCTAATTATTTCTAATTATTTTTAATTTTTTAATTAATTTTTTAATCTTTATGACTTTTTATCAAACAAGTAACTTCAACTAAAAAATAACACGGGACAAATATCGTGACGAAAATTGTAAAACGTTTAGACTTTTTTGATTTATCAAAAGCACTTATATTCGATGGGATCATAAAAGTTGTGTTTATTTATTTATTTAGGAGGTATTTGGGGTGAAGTAAAATTTTGAAAAATTTTAAAAATCTTTAAAAATTTTTAAAATTTATCTCATTACACGCATTACGAATTTATAAATTATCTCATTTTCTCTCACTTTTCATCACACCAAACACTCCTAGTTATTTTTATGTTAGGATGAGTGAGAGATTAAATGCGGCAAGTCAATCAGTAAAATTCAAAAGTTCATAATTATTCTCTATTAAACCTCTTACCAAATTTAAGGTGAGCAAAATTGAATCCAACCATCGGTTTGATTTGTTTAGTTCGACTTTTTTTTGGATAACTTGATCCTGCTTTTTCCCTTAAATTTCGGCTAAATTAGAAAACCAAAATTTATACAGTAATGAATTTTAATATATTTGGTAAGGCATTGAGTTTGCTCTCCTGTAGTAATTAGTTCGAGTCTCCTCAAGGCCACTAGAGGATTTACTTGATCGTTAACTTCAGGGTCCCAGGAAATAATCGAGATGCGCGCAAGCTGATCTGAGTTATAAAAAAAATGTATTTAATATATTACATTTATAATATATTCATAGTAGAATATTAATATTTTTTTTTATCAAATTTATGTTAAGGTATTAAATCAATATTTATAACTCTATAATTCTGTTTGACTTTGTTGTTTCAAAATTTCGGATCAATATTTTAATAATAAATTTGGTTCAGTTCATTTTTTTAAAATAGAACGGAAGATATTTGATTCGATTCAATTTTTCTCAAAATAACAATAAATAAATATTCACACCTCGAATCACACATTTCATTTTATTTTATATCCCGCGGCCAAATATTAATAAAATAATTATACATAAATAAAAATTAATATCGTATTATATTAAATCTCATAGTTCTATCCCTCAGTTATATATTACCTAAAATGATTACCTCAACTCTTTCTCAAAATCACAACAAAAGTTGTCAAATTAAAAGAACACTGGTAATGTATGTTTTTTTTTTGGCTTTCGAGCACACCATAAAAATATCATAAATTCTTTTAAACTTCATTTGAAAATATTTCTCTTCTAGAATTGATTTGATTTTAAAATAAAAAATTAATTTAATAAACAAAATTTTATATTTGAAACACGTGTTTGAATTTAAGAATTAAATTGATTAAAGAAAAGTGTTAAATTTGATCATATTAATAGAAAATAAAAAAACGTAATAAATATAATATATGAGGATAAATTTGTCAATTTACTTGAATGGTTTAATAAAAGAATAAATTCTTATCAAATTCTATCTATGTAATAAACATGGCGCACGAATTAAAATCCAACAGTTAAAAATAATTTTTCTTTTGATTCAGCGACTGAGATCATTTTATATTTTTAACTTTCCGCTCAATTTTTATTTTAGTGAATCTTACTACTATTTATCTCACAAAATGAATTAGACATTTTAAATTTCATCATATTTCAAAGATAGACATCATACACAAATCAAAATTATCAATTTAAATTTTGTCCCAATTATAGTTTCTAAAAAATTAAATCTTGAAAATTAAAATATCATAATTTGTAATCTTTTATACGGTGCTTATCAAAAACTAATTAAAAAGAGATATTAAAATGCATATAATAATTGTTAAAATCTAAAGGTTTAAAAAAAAAATTAAAACTCATGAATTATCATAATTTTTTCGATTTAAAATTTGTCTAAAATTTCAATTATATAAAAAACTTAATATTAATTTTATTTAAAATGCTGTACATATAAATTATTGCTAGTTCTTGTATGTTACATTTCAAATATATAAAAATCTCAAAATTTAAGTTATGAAATTATTTCAAATAATTCATAAGATTTTATTTTAATTTTAAACATAAAAATTAATAAAAATTGACACCAATTGAAATTAAATTTCATTAAATCTACCATTTCAAACGGAATAAAGGCAAAGTATAGGCTACGGGTATAAAAACAATGGTTCTGCAACTAGTGCAACCACTTTGTGCAAATATCACAAGCTACCCAACCAACATTCTGGTCATTACAAAAATTCAAAAGACCGAAATAAGATTCATTTACAATCCATATAATCCTAACTATTAAGTGAAGAATACAATTACAAGCAAGACAATGAAAGAAAATTTCATGACATCTCAAGCTAGATGCTTCGGATCAGCTTTCCACCTTACGCAGGAGGCGGTGGAGGAACATTGGGTGGGGGCGGTGGGGGCATCGATATCTGTGGCATGGTAGGCTGCCTCCCAGCCAGATGCTGGGGTGGGGGCGGTGGTCGCCAAACGGGCGGAGGGACAGCCATTCCAGTTGGTGGTGGTGGCAGCCTTGTGAGCCCCGCAGCTACTTGTGGAGGTGGGGGTGGCATGCTTGGCGGAGGTGGTCTGAACTGCTGAAGATGGGGTGGTGGTGGTGGCATGGCAGGTGGTGGGATTGTCTGACCAGTTTGCTGCTGCTGCCCCTGCCATGATGGTGGTCCGGACATTGGCATGGGTGGGAATACGCCGCCTTGTATGGGTGGTCGGAGTGGAGGAACAGAGCCATTTGCAAAAGGGCGCGGAGGAATTGGACTTGCCATGGTACCATTGGGCTGGGGAACATTGGGAAGTGTAGGAGGCCCGCTAGCGAACAAGGTGTGTGGCCTGCTTTTTTGGGCAGTCGGATTGCTCGCAGCCAAAACTCTCTCTGCATTTTTATCACAGTAATATAATAAGCAATTGCTCTCTTAAAATGCATTCCGCTAAATTCTTTGTGACTACTGCAAACATCCTGTTCATTATTCCTACGTATTAAATTTAGGGATGTATTCAAGCCAAGTCTAGCTTTGCCTTACCAGAGCTCTACTTGAATTATTTATTATAGGTTCGAACTTAGGTATATTTAGAAGAATTTAAATTCAAGATCAGCTCGTGAATAGTTTAATTACACTAAGACAATACTTTTTGATCTATATTATAATAAATAGTATTAATATTATAAAAACAATATTACAAAAATATAAAATATTATTTCATAGAGCTGATTCACAAGATTTCTAATTAAGCTTTTCTAAACTCGAGCTCGACGATAAACAACCAATAAATCGAGCTCATTGAGATCATGAACTAAGCGCAAGCAGTTCAAGAAAAGCTCGGCTCATTGCCAGACTAATTAATTTCATAGACAATTTGGCTTTCAGCCATTTATGCATCTGGTCCACAAGAGTATATCAAAACTGCATCCAAGACAGATCGGTCCAGATTTCAGTTGATAAGCAATTTTGGTTCCTAAAATTATTTACTTCCAAGCAGGCTAGCCCAACATAATTTAGAATGATGAACCCCAGAAAAACAAATCCCCAATCCTTAATGGTCTATGCCTTGGCAATGTGCCTCACTTTAACATGAATGCATACAGAAAATAAAGAGAGAAATCATACCTGCTGGGGTACCATGGCGCTCCCCTTTGGTGTCTTTCTTGTACGCATAGGACACAGTTATCTGCCGGTTGCACAGATATTGACCATTCATTGCCTGCGTAGCAGAGGATAGTTAATATTTAATCAATTCTTAATTCAACCTACTGAATTACATTTCAATAATTTTGCAGCACACAAAATATCAATTAACAGCATGTCTGTTCACAACAAACCAGAAAGCCGGGTATGCAAAATATAGCAGTTCAGCAATCCACACTGCTCCACTGAATATGGATATTAAAAGACATTAGAATATATTAATT
Organism: Pouteria glomerata; assembly: GCA_035590655.1. Lineage (NCBI taxonomy): Eukaryota > Viridiplantae > Streptophyta > Magnoliopsida > Ericales > Sapotaceae > Pouteria > Pouteria glomerata. The sequence goes on from JAVXUM010000001.1 coordinate 41,622,863, forward strand.
TTCCTTGTTACCGCCTTTTTACTTCTGTTTTTTTAAAAAAAAAAAAAGCAAGGTAGCCCACATGGAGGCAGTTCAACCATAAGATCCTACCAATTGAAGTAGAGGTTAACAATTCCAAACCCCTCTAGTATTTTTTAAAAAAAAATGCAAGCTGGTTTAGTGTGTTCTCAATATAATTCCCAAGTTATTTAGTCATCTATTAATGAGTACAAAATTTGATATTAAATTTCAAGAAAATTGTCCATGTCCGTATGCCAGAATTCATAACATAAGGTAGAAAGAGAAGGAATTAAAGGCAACAAAGTAGAAATTTCACCACAGCGATCTGGTGACTTCAATCCAAGTGGAACTTAGCAGAGAGACAAGGAAAGGGAATTAAACGGATCCTCCCTAAACATTTAGCTAATTATAGGTAACCCCATGTCATTTCAATATTAGAGTAACATCTCTTATTTTATAAAATATTAATAACAATGAATTCCAAGAGTTACTCCAAGTAAGGATATCATCATAATATTTCCATGATATACTTTCTTTTCATATAAACATGTAAAGGTTCAAAAAACATTTTAATAATCCGGAAATGTTGAAGTTGTAGATCTTGACGAGTTATTAAACTCATTTTGAACATTTTACACGTTCAAAGAAGGATAAATAAGTTATATTACATAAATATTTTGATTGCCATGTTAATGGTTAGAGTTCACTGGTAGGTATATTTGTTAGTTAAGGAGAGTATTCAAATGGCGTGGGCACATTTTCTACTAGTATTTAGCCAAATGTTCAGGGTAGGTCCTTGTAACTCAACCTGCCTCCCTGGGGGGGAGGTGTTTGAAATCAGTATAGAGAGAGAATAAAATAAAGCCAGATGGGCAAGACTCTTTCATTTAATATAAGTATTCTCAGCTGTTATCTGTCAAATACAGGACAAGAAGAAGATATTACAATGACAAAAATGATAAAAACCAAAATATATGCCAACAAGCCCACTACTAAAAAACCAAATAAGATTCTTCAACATCTAATGAAATTAACTAACAAAAAATGTCAAACACCAAACTCCTAAAACAAGCCTACCACTACAATACTTCTATCTTCTCAAAAACCAAAATATGATTTCTTTTTAATTAAAAAAAAAAAAAGGGACAACAGACCATGAGAAGTCATGGCCTGGAATCAGTAGAAAAGAGGAGCTAATAACAACAATCCTGATGATCTAGAATTTTGCAACGTACAAACCAAAGTAGATTAATTAACTAGAATTAAATTTGAAGGAGATTCAAATTTCAAAACCTTATTCATCTTTAAAATTTTTTGTTCTGAACCATAGATCTCTCTGGAGAACTTTAAAATGGTATCAAGATATGAAGTTAAGAGCAAAAGATAAGTACCTCTATTGCTGCATCAGATGCCTCAAAAGAATCATAACTAATGAAACCAAAACCACGGGAATTCCCAGTATCGGGATCTCTCATTATCTGAAAATGAAAGGAAATAAAGAAACGTATGAATCCAAGACAATTAAGTGCCCTATGAATGAAAAAAAGGGTCTGAACCTGCCACTAATAGTATGCCAAAGCAGGCATAGAACCAACCATTATGTAAAAATAGCTAAATATCCAATCTGTCACATCTACACAGCCACATTAAAATATCGACGTCTCCACTATTTCATACACAGGAGTTAACAGATGGAAGCATAAAAAATGAACCTAAAAGGACACATCTGTGCATTGGAAGGATATGCTTATAATTATGTTATTCATGCAAGCATTAACCTAATATAAGATGATTGATAAGGGCATGGGCCACACATTTCCTAGCAAGTAGCATTTCAAGATATCATGTGGTTGAGAGTGTATTCCAGAAATATATATATATCAATAGTGGCAACCTTTTGCGGCATGCTGCAAAACTGTATTTCATGCAGGCAAGGGCCAACACTACATGTTGGGCTTTTTCACCAAATAGACAAAACAAAAAAGCTACTCAATAAATGGGAACCAGAACGCTTGGGATGTCCAAATTAATAAAGAACTCCTTGGGAGAATTTCAGAAAACCGCAGTGCAACAGTACTGAAAGAGAATGCATAGTTAACAAGGCAAAACATCACAAACAGAAGGCAAGGGAGGCCTGACCTTGGGATTTGTAACAATGACTCCAAAAGCACTGAAAGTGTCATACAAAAGTTTCTCATCCACATCCTGCAAAGAATATCACAGTATTGATCAAATATGAAACTAAGGGATAGGCTGTAGTGGCAGTCTAGAAGGCACAACAGTAACATGGGTACTGCAGGCAAGTGAGTTCAAGAATCTCATTTCTTACAGGATCAAGGTTTCCAACAAAAAGGTTAGCTCCAACATCCAAGCTCTTTTTATCTTGGGATGCCTGGAAGCCAAAAACAAAAGAAGCGAATTATTCATCACAATTTTGCATCAACTCATGCAGAGACATCAAGAAATGAACCACAATAATTTTTTAGCAACAGATTGTGATTTGACATCTCGAATGCAAACCTAAAGAAACAGAAAATAATATTTAATAAGGATAAACGTCCTTACTTTATTCACCCTAATTGGCTTCCCATAAAGTTTAATCATGTTCAGAACTTTTATTGCCTGCATTACAAAAGAAAAAAAAGGATTACTGATTCATTAAAAACCATCGTTGGAAGGAGAAACTGACACTAAAGTTATAAAATCCATTGTCATCCAGAGGTTCAGATGTTTCACCCAGGACACCCAGAAAAAAAAAAAAAAAAAAAAACACGTTTTTGCCTTTCAAATAAGAAGGACACTCAATATAAAAATCAAAGCAGTATCAAAACAGATATCGAAAGCACAACTAAACTACAAATAATGAACTACAGCTTACATAATCAGCATCCTCTTCACTTCGGAATTCCACAAAGCCATAACCTTGATGAAGATTTGTGACCCTATCTTTGGGAACGTACACATTTACTGAAACACAAAGGGAAAATGTTACTATTATGCATCGCTGAAACTTATAGAAGCAGCTTCTGCATGGGAATTCTTTTGAATACATGCCCAAAAGGATAGTATAGAAATAGAAAAGAAGAAGTGGAAGAACCTTGCAAGAAATGCAAATAAACTATTGTGCATGAGAGCATTCATGAAGAGAGAATAGCCCACCCATGTCCAAACCCTAGTCTCCCAAGCTACGTTTGATTGGACGGGTAGAATGATAAAGGATGTTTTAGACTTTTGAATCTTGGCAGAAAAAACAAAGCCACCCTTCTTCCAAGAGGGGAGAATAGTGACATTTAAATTTTGGTGGGAAGCAAATTCAAAATTG
>JAVXUM010000001.1:41693691-41704287 GCA_035590655.1 Pouteria glomerata
CACAATTACATTGAGCCCTTGCTATTACTCCGCCGGATAATTATCTCTGCTTCTTTGCTAACTTAAGTATCTGAGGCTCTTTGGCAGGCACCACACCGGTGTTAAGACAGCGATCCGCGGCGACTCGGACTTGATTTGGACCATCCAGTGCTCCTTCCGATTTACTGTGTTATCAAGAAATTTATCAACATGTTTTGATCTTCTTTTCTGAATCACTATGACTTGAGAGTAGTTGAGTTCAGCAGACTTAATAGTTCCAAAACACAGAAAAATAATGAATATAAGTGGTACAGTGAAGAAGATTCCCTTAGACAGAATGCTTTCCATCCATGTTTGAAGTTACCAGTGTTTGGAGGATATGAAAAAGGTTTTGACAAATATCTATTTGCCTCTTATTTCACAGTCTATTCATCAATCACAATCTTTTTTTCAATACCGATAATTTTTCTCATATAAAATATCTCATTCATTTTTTTTTTTAAAATTTTCCTATTTGTTGGATTTATCCGTCAATCAAACAACCACTAAGTCACTTTCCTACACTTTGCCCCTCCCATCTTTATTTAACTTTTACATCCGAAAGGGACCTTATGATGTGGAACACTGGGGCAGTGGTGAAGTGGGGATTATATGGCTGGGTCCTCACCCCTCCTTTCCCCACCAAATACCTTTAAGTGTGGACAACAAAGGCATCCCGCTTTTGTCTGTCCCTGGATCTATAAAGTTTTTGGTATTAAAATGAACCAACAAAGGCCGAGAAGAAAAACTTAAATGTCTTTAAGGGTTATTTTCTACCTACCAAACCTTTAATTTATCTATTAAAAATTGTTAGTTCAAGTCTCTTTTTAGTTATTAAAAATTTATATATTTATTAATTTTGAGATTTTAAAAATTAGTTAAAATAAGCAGATTGATTAAGATTTCTTGACTTACTTAACCCAAAAAAAAAAAAAAAAAAAAAAATTGTGAAGAACTAAGAAAGGACCGAAGAAAAAAGAGAGAGTTTTGGGTGTGGAAATTTCCTTGCTCCCAATCACCACCATGAATGTTGCTTCTACTTTCTAGGTTGCCATAGCTTTGTCTGATTCCAGGCAGCAAACTCATGAACATCGTTGGTGTATGGAGCCACTTGTACAAACAACATTCCATGGGGGCACTTGCACGCAATCAAGATCATTAGCGACGCGAAGGGCCTTTGCTCGCGGGAGAATGAAATAACAGTAAAACAATAATATTTTCTATCTCATATTATCTAATTTAAAATTGAGATGTTTTACATATGAGAATTCAAATAAATACAACTCTTTTTTCTGACGTTTATAGAAATCTCAGGTAAATAAAATCATAAATATTGCAAAGTTTAGAACAAATTATATTTATCACGTGAGTTATTTTTTGTGAAAATTTTATTTAATTAAAGGTAATATATGAATATATTTTATTAAAAATCATTGAAAGATAACATATTGTCTTATTTGAAATAGCAGAGTGACAACTTATTCATAGCAAGTTAAAAAATCATGTTAAATAAGAGTTGACGTGGCAGTAAAATTTAGCAACTTTACAACCCGTTTAATTGACAAGGATAGCGACATTATGAGCTCATTTTTCGTACTGTCATTGGAATTTTTCTCTCATTCATATGGACGTTACGGTCACGGTGAAAATCAGATAAAGTGAAGTTATTCCACGGCTTGAGTCGAGCTAAAGTTAGAGCCGAGTCAAAGTTAGAGCTTTTTTCTAGAAAAGAGAAGGAAAGAGACAGCTCGCACATGGGAGTGTGCAAAATAACTAATTTTACACTTGTCCCGGCCCCAAAAGTATAGGAAGGGGACCACTGATTCCATCTGATCCACGTGTATGATTTTGGGCAGTGCCCACCAATCATGACTCTCCAGAACAGATTAGTGGTAGCTGCCAATGTATACTCCCCATGTACATACAGCCTATTCACGTACATGTCCGACTAAATAGAGAAAATAATAATAATAATAATAATATTTTATTTTATATCTTACTTAGAGTTATCTCACTTCCAAATGTCAAAAGAAAAAATGGCAACCCAAGGCCCTTAATGGGACAAAACATAATTAAAGAAACGATTCTATGTGGCTGTTGCATGGAATGATTTTCTTTATGATTAATTCAAATATACATAATAAATTTTGAAGTATTTGAATTGTTGTGGAAATCATTAATTTATAAGACCGGCATATTACATAATTTTTTTCAAAATATAAAACTTTTAAATATACACATATTATTATATAAGTCAATATTAGAGGCATTGGCAAAACTTAAAAATTAGTTAATCCTCAATTTTAGTAATTTTTTTTTAGATTCTCATTATACCCTTAACGTCACATTAATTTTAAATTTTGAACCAAGTAACCACAAAAATTAAACAACGTCTAAAATCATTTTATATTTCAAATAACTATCAAAAACAATCTCTGAAATCCATTCGTGTAAGACTTTCTCATTAATTATACCCTCAACCTCACGTTAATTTTAAATTAACAACCTCTAAAATCATTTTATATTTCAAATAACTATAAAAAAAAACAACCTCTAAAATCCTTTTTACACAAATATGAGTATTAACACTAATTCTACGCATTGCGTGTGGATCTAGTACGTGTGCATATATATATATATATATCTTTCTGTACGTTCTTATCTAGTCCCAGCATTCATGCATGAACCCACATTTTCCTCTCCGAGTCATCACTAGTGAAGTCTTGCTGTAGTGTTTGCAACTTTGGCCAGATTCAAATAATGTATGTAACTCTAGTTAGTAGGTTGCTTGATATATATGGGTTAGGATTCGCTTCATGAGACCAAATTGCTATATAAATGTTAGGGATCGACAGAAGCCAGAGAGACAGACCAATCTTCTTTCCCATATAAGGTATACTCTTATCTGTCCACGTATTGTGTCGAAACCCCATTACTTTGGACAGTAAATGGATTGGATGGGTGAATGACTCCCTCCCTCCTCATCATCACCCTCCTCAGTGGATGGTAGAAAATTAAGATATGAATCTCGGGCTTTGTCTGATGACTCAAAAGGGCGCCCTTGATTGATTGGGTTTGATTCTCTCGAGTAGTAGAATATGCCTCTTGCTTCATTACTATATATATGGCTTCAAACTTCAACTATAGACAGTATTCTTCTAGCAACCAATGGAGATTTTACATTTGTATGGCCATAGCTTTAATTCTTCACTCTCTAGGTGAAAGGGTTTAATATTTCTTCACCAAGTTGTTTATACTTTAAGCAAAGTTTACCAGGTTTTAACCGGATTAAAGTAAAGGCAAAGGTGGTAAGAAAGGATAAGGATGAATTCATCTCATATATATACATATATATATATATAGAGAGAGAGAGAGAGAGAGAGAGAGAGAGAGAGTCAGTTGTAGTTGTCTAATAAAGAAAGATCATAAAGATGGGTTAAGTAGAATATTGCGCATGGAGTGAGAAGGAGTCCCTTTCTTATGCTTTTGAGTTGTTTAATTAGGAGCTTAATTAGCTTTATTGATTTTGTCTAAAGCAATCCCCACCAAAGTGCTTAAACTAGTGGGTTGTCAAGTTTATCCCGACAACTCAAGCTTTTGTTTCCCCATCTTCCAACTTCCTCTTCATGTGCTGATTAACCAGCCTGTGATCTCTAGGCTATAGTCAGATCGAGTTCATATCACCTTAATTAAGCTGAATTTTGCCATTTCCTATTATTTTTTAATTTTCTTGATACCAAGTTTGAACTCCTTTTAATTTAGGGGAGCTTTTTTGGACAAACACAAACCTTTACGGTTGAGATCATGCCACATCAATCAAGTTACATCTGTACCGCTGAGGTGATACAATGTAAATTGCAGGTGTGCAACACCTGCACATAACGTTTGCCTTAGTTCAGTTCTTTTTCAAGCCAGCGGTCCGAAAGAACTACTGTTGAAGCTTATTGGTCTTCCATCTACACATGATAGGGCTCTTATGACTGCGTAGTACGGGATATTCAACCCTTGTCTAGCTCTACTAACTCACTCACTCTTGTACTAGTTGACAATTAATCTTGATTAAATTGCACAACAATCTTTTAGTTTTTCCTTAAAGTGAAGCCAATTAACCCAATTTTTAGATGGAACAACATTAGATTATGTTACCAATTCATTCTTAATTTATCTATTTAGGACGAAATACTTTCAGTATTAACTTTGCAACTTCATGGGAAACAATCATCTCAGAATTGGCTGTAAACTACTTGTACATCACTCACTTTCTATATATGGGGTTGCATATAAATTTTATCATCGTATAAATTGAAGTATAATGGTGTGAATTATTACTATGTTAGATGATACTTATCTCAGACATCTCTAATATTTTTCACTTTTATGTCTCTTATTCAACCCAACAAATTACGAAACTTGATTTTTAGTTGGGACTTAAACACCCCCACTCCCAACACATACGGTTGAATAGCCGGATTACATAGAGATGTTGCTTGAGAAATTTAAGAATGTTACTTGAGAGTTTACATCCTTTGTTTTAGAAATTTCAGTCAAAATGGAGCTCGAATACTAAATCACTTTATTCGTTCAGTGATTCATAAATTTGATTGTTACTTTGTATTTTTTTATTTTTGTAACTCATAACTAGTACTCTAGTGAAAAATAAGAAAAAAATTAATCGGTCCTTCGTACATATGTGACTCGTTAATTTTCCTTTTTCGTTAACAAGAATGTTTTACGGGAACATTTTTGTGCTTTCTTTATTTTATGTACACGATTAATTGCTTACGTTGTCTGATACTACCCTCCTTCAGAACTTTTAATATCTATATATGTACTGGTTATATATACGCAGGCAGCCGCATATGAATTTCGAATAGAGTTGGTACTTCTAAGTACCCGCGCATATTCAATATGTTTTTTATTTGGTAATAACGAATTGTAACGAGTATAAATTATTTAAATTATTAAATTATTATTTTCTATTTCAAAATCAACTATTATAGAATGTATTGATACTAATTTTTACCTATGCCAATGACATATAGAAATAAAATTTCAACCGTTAATAAATAAAATAAAATTTTAACTATTAGAACAACGTATAAATATCAAATTAATTAGTAAATTTGTTATATAAATTATACTAATTCTATCCTCTATATATATATATATGTATGTATGTAGAGGTAGGTAAGATGTACTAATTCTAACCCTTGCAGTCAATTAATTTTGTTTGTGTTGAATATTCCACACAGAGTTTCCTTCCATGCTTCCCTCCTCCAATACCAATCCCATTTATAATGATTCTCCACGCTTTCTCCTATGAGTAAGAGCCTATTTTGTAACACCCACAAATCCTAATACACGCAAAGGTTTCGCACCTTGACATGGACAAGGCCAAACCCAATAAAGACCTAGATTTCAACAACCCTCAGTTTACGCCTTAATTTTGGGTAACTTGCGACTTTTTCAATGGTCCTAAGCTCTAAATTTAAGGTGGAAACTGTCGTCTAGGAGCAGTGCATGCCACGCCCCAATCACAGGACGATACCTAAAGCCAATTAAGAGGGTGAGGTGTGCCCGCAGAGTAATAATCAACGTAACCCACCCCACATCTTTATCAGCTGGTGAAAGTAATGACAGTAAAATACTTACAAAGAAATCCACGAAAGAGGGAAGGGTCTCCTTTTTAAATTTTTTTTTTTAACTTGAGGTGTTTAAATTAATTTACGTGCATCTCAATTAATTTTTAAAATTTTAAAATTAAAGACCAGATAAATACTTCAATAGTCTTTCTTGATGAAATTTTCATTAAAGATGGATTTGAATTAAAAATTTGTGTAGAGAAAAGAGTAGGTATGAAATTTAAAATTATTGTAGTAAAAAAATAAAAGGGAAAAAAAGAAATTCGATAAATTAAAAAAAAATTATTTATTCCTTTCCTTCTATTTTCTCTTTCTTTTTCTTTTTTTTTTCCTTCATTGCACTTTGTTTCTGAGTTCAAAAAAAAAAAAAAAAAAAAAAAAAAAAAAAACTTTAAGAGTAAGAGAAGGAAAAAGAAGAGAAATGTACATGTTTTAGAGATAGTGATTTTCTTTCTTTCTTTTTGAGAGTTAAGGAGTTAAAAGGAAAATAAGTGTGTAATATTAAATTATTATGATTAATTCCATTTTTTTTTTTCATTAAGGAGATGTTTGGTATGGGATAAAAAATTTATAGGCAAAAGATTACTAGAATAATTATTACCCTGATAACGATTATTAGGATAACAAATTTATGATACTGATATTTGTAATGAGAAAGTAAATATTATTTAATAATAATTATATTATGTTTAAAATACTAAAAGTTTTGAAAAAGTAAAAATTAATTATAAAGAAGTGTAAAGATATGTTTTATAAAAATAATTAAAAAAAGATAAAAAAATTTCATTACTTTTGATTACCCACCTCCTTCAAAAATAAAAAGTTACCCCATATGGAATAATAGTTATTTTTAGAATAATTGTTATCTCTCATCCAAACATATGTAATGAAGAATAAAATTTATCTCAATAATCTTTAATTTTTGTTATCCCAAAACAAACATATGTTAAGGGTTAAAAGTCCAACCACAAAAAAGTAAGTTGATCATTTATAGTTTAAAGAAAGAAATCTTCCCAATACCTAACTAAAGATTCTGGCCCTAAAATTAACTGTTACTAGTTGAGATAGGCTTAGTTATAAATATCACGATTAAAGACTAAGAAAATGCATATAAAAATGTGGATTGAAGCCAAGTGGGGGATGTGGTCTTTCCAGGTTTAATTGTTTCTTATCTTTCACTTTTGTCTCTTAAAGATTATTGCAAAGCTGTCTTTTTTTTTTTCCAGCTGCATCGATCCTCTACATACTACCTCCAGCTTTAGCACGTGGTGACCACTCAGAAATTAATTTTCTTCTCGTTCGGATCCCCCACTTGATTATTTTATCTTTAATATCAGATCTTTCTAACACGTGTTGGTTGATTGGGAGGGCCACGGTCATGTGGAGTTTTGGGTTCTCTTCTGTGTTATTCTTTCAGTTTCAGGTGCCCCCATGTCCGAAATATATAATAATGGTTCATGTGGAATCTTTCTGGGCACTGCACCGCATCAATCAAATGGTGGTCCATTGCTTTGCTTGCAATGACGATACGAGGCAATGCAAAGCCAACTCAGGACTTAAATTTGCACTTCCACGTCAACCTTTGCTTTAATTTTTTTTTTTTTTTTTTTTTATCTCATGTGCCTGAATCAACTTATTCGTACTCTAATTAATCTTTAGAGTAACAATCAAATAAGTCTTTTTACGACTCTGAAAAGAATTAAAATTTATGACTATTAATTTTATAAATTAAGCTAACTATCAAAATTAACTTCTGTGTCAATTCATTACGCTTTTGTGACTAAGTTTGATTGGTTTGATAGTGAAAACGGAAACGAAATTAATTTTAATATTTAGTTTGTTAATGAACTAGAGTATAAATTATTTTTGTTAATCTTTGCTATATACCAATTTATTTGAAAATAAAATGAAAAATACGAATTAACAGATTAAATTATTTTTTTTCCATCACTTACAAAGAATTTTTCTTTTTGCATAATTTCTAAATATTATATGGAAGTTTGAAACATGCGATTTCTTAAATATAAAAATTCTTTGGTTTAAATTACTTGATTAAAGATTATTCAAATATATATTTTTTCTTTTTTCTTTTTTTTTTTTTTTTTTTTTGGGTTGATTGCTTAATTAAATGTGCAGGTAACTGAATATTACAGCAAGTTGAGTTATTATTATTATTGTTATTGCGAGTTGAGAAGTTGAAGGTCTTAATTTGCTTAATAGAAATATGAGTCACTTTGCGTACCCATATGGATTATGGATGATATTTTTTCCGTGCAATGGACAGCTAAGAAGTAAGAGCTAACCCTCAAGTCGAATATGATGTTGTTCATTTTCTTAGGTTTTCGTAATTGGCATCGTGTGTGTCTATATATATATATATATATAAATATATAATTGTTTTCTTAAATTCACATCAAAAGCTTATTTTAGGTGGAAAAAATTGTTTTTTTTTCTTAAAGTTAGGAAAGGAAAAAAAAGTAATTTTTTTGTAAAGAGTTTTTTATTTTTATTTTTATTTTTTAATTTAGACATATTCAATCTTTCTCATTCGAATGAAAAAAAAAAAAAAAAAAGATAATTTTGATCATTAAAAAAAAAAAATTAAAGCTGAAACTGCTAAAACTAACCCCTTTTTTTTTTAGAGTTACTAAACAAAGTCTTATTTACCGTGTGTATATATAATGTTTTAGAAAGTATAAATAATTATATTTGATATACATAAATAATTATAAGCCAGAGTGAGGGATAATATATGTTTAGTAGAATTAAATAAAAGATAAAATAAAATGAAAATATAAATAAATATAGTACGATGATACTTTATATAAGAATGTAAACATTCTAATAAGTAATGAAAATGATAATAATTTCATAAATATTCCACCAAGTCCCGCTAATTTCCGTAGTTTTGTGGCATAATAGCCATCGTGAATTTTGTCTTAAATTCGCCGTAGCTGATTAACAGTTCCACCCAAATGAGATATCAATCGCAATGGACAAAGGGCTTTAATTGGGCCTGAATTTGGGTTTTGAGTTTTGTTGTGGCACATGCTGCATGAAAGGTGTGGGACCTAATACCTTCGTAATTACCTCCGCAGTCCTCGACCCAGACCCAGATTATCCCAATACCAGTAACAATAATTTATGTGTTTTCTTTTATTTTAAAAAATTAAAATATTTTCAAAAAAAAAAATAGTTTGACTTTAAATTTCATTAAAATGTATTTTATTTTTAAATAATTATATTCGGTTTCAAGACATATACTCTCATTTGTTGATTTGATAATTACTCAAAAATTTAGGTAGCATTTGATTTAATTTTTTGTTTTTTGATTTTGTTTTCTATTTTATGTGTTTTATATTTTAAAAATCTCAAGAAAATGAAGTAAAAAATATCTTATTTTTTTTTTTTATTTTGAATTAAAAATACTCAAAATGATTTTTTGTCATTTTTGTTTTATGTGTTAACTCATTTTTTGTTTTTTAAAAATAAAATTTAAAAATATAAGTGACCAAATGCATTTTGAGCTGTTTTCCTTATTTTCAAAAGCGCAAAATAAAAAGTAAGTTCAAAACAGAAATTTTTTTATTTTGTTTTCAGTTTTTGTTTTTTATTTTTTGTTTTGAACTTATTTTTCATTTTAAACTTTTGAAAATAAGAAAAACAGTTTAAAATACATTTGGTCACTTTTATTTTTAAATTTTGTTTTAGAAAATAGAAAATGAGTTTACACATTAAATGAAAAATGGTAAAAATTATTTTGAGTATTTTTAAATCAAAATAAAGAAAATATAACATTTTTTGTTTCCATATTTTAAAATTTTTAGAACATAAAACACATAAAATAGAAAACAGAAAATAAAAAATAAAAAATCAAACTAAATGCCACCTAAGTGAGCAAATGTATTTTGAGTTGTTTTCCTTATTTTTAAAAGCGCAAAATAGAAAATAAATTCAAAATAGAAAATAAAAAACAAAAATAGAAAAATAAACCAAATGAGACCTTAATATTTTTAATTGTGGAGTTAGATTTCCCTTCATTGGCAATATTAATAAAAAAGAATTGAAATTCAAAAAGAAAATGAAAAGAAAACTTTTAAACTTAAATTTTCATTTTAATTATCTAAAAGGTTGAAGTTTTAAATATATAAATTTTTATTGCATCCTATTTGAATTTGATGCAAAGAGCAGTTATAACTCAATTAAAAAGCTCATGTATTTGTAATTTTAAGAATTCATTTTATTAAAATAAATTTTATAGTTTTTTTTTTTTTGAAAACTTTCTTAAAAAAATGGGTATATTGATCCCAAAAAAAATAAAAAAATGGGTATATTTTTCCAAAATGAACTCTTAAGTTATGTTTGGAATATGAATTTGTGGAGCAAAAGAAAAAATAAAAAAATAAAATTTATAATTTGTATAATTTTTGCATACTTAATTAAGTAAAAATTAAATTTTATTAATAAATATTTATTTATTACTGTATCATTTTCTAAGCAATAAAAAAATAAAATTAACTTTTTTTTATCTTATTTTGTATTATTATTATTTTCCTTCATTTTTTTCCTCCACAAATTCAGGTTCTAATGAAGTTTTAATTTTTTTATAAAAAATTTCAAAATTTTTAAAACTTGATAGGTTTTTTTAATCAAATTTAATTGAATATCACTTTTTATATTAATTTTTAATTTTTTTTTTAAACTTTTTTGAAACTCCAAATTTACCGCAACCTTGGAGCCAACAAAAGCCCTATCCAAACTAAAAATCGGTTCAAATGGTATCTGGGTCATTTGACCCGAAGCATCCAAAACTTCAGTTACATAGGAGGTGTTTGGGTGTATACTGTTTTCTGAAAAACTTTAAAAATCTCTGAAAAATTTTTTTAACTTATCTCACTGCACGCCTTACGAACTCACAATTTATCTCATTTTATCT
>JAVXUM010000001.1:41722510-41734042 GCA_035590655.1 Pouteria glomerata
CCGCCCCCCCCCCCCCCCCCCCCCCCCCCCCCCCAAGGGGTAAAGAGCCAGAGTTTTCTTCTTTTGTATTTCATTTAGCATATGGATATTTATTGGCATGCCCTTTTTGAGGTTGAATGTGTAGCCTTTTTATATTGCGACACCATCCCCTTGATGCTTTTTTATTAAATTCTTTCTTATTTATCCCAAAAAGAAAAAAGCATTTTTTTGAAAAAATATGTGAAACTGTATTAGTTCCAAACTCAAGTTAAACTTCCATTGGAGTCGGGCATCTTTTTTAAATCGTCATTTCAGCAATTATTTGCTTGAAATTAGTCAATGCGTTTTTGAAGGGAAATACATCCATGCTGATACCATGGTTAATGTTTTGCCTTCTAAATGCATGTTTTTTTTTTTTTGTTGCTATAACTCACTTGGACATATGCTAAGAGGACTAAGGAGTCAACTCTTTAGCTTTGTTTCCCAGGTTGAATGATTCACCTGTTAGACAAACGAAGCTCATATTGTTTATGCCGGAGCATGCGCGCAATGAACACAGTCCCGAATATATTCCAATTTTCTGGATTAATTTGATTTGGAGGCTTCCTAATTAATCGTGAATTTTGTACTTTGCTGCTTTCCGTTTTATGTTTCCTCTGAATTTTTTTTTCACCTCACCAGAGGGATAGTTTGGTTGACCAATTACCACTGTTATGAGATTAATTTTACCTATGCTTATGTGGTTAATTTGATTTTTGTCATTCTAGTTCTTCAAATCATCGAACATCTAACATGAAACTTATAATATGGTTCGTTAGAATCTGCCAAAAGATGCAGCTGTTGGTGTTGATACTTGGTGTGTATCAGTAGACACTGCAATGAAATGGGAGCATGCATTTTCCAAAAAGCAGCAAAAGTTGGTTGGAACATCCAAAAATCTAGTTGATGAAGTTTGGACAAATCGGCCACCGGTTACAATCAATCCTGTAAGTGTCCATCCTTTGGAATATGCTGGCTGTTCTGTTGCAGACAAGTTGGAGGACCTAAGACAAAAGCTCAAGGAGGAGGGAGCTCGTGCTATTATTATCACGACACTTGATGAGGTTAGTTGTACCATTCAAGCTTCCATATTCTCAATTTTCACATCCTTTTCCTTTTGGGGTTATACTAGACGTATCTACACCAAAGGTGGAATTAATCCCCTAGAGCTCCTGACTGGTTGATCTACTCCACCAGATCCTGAAGCCAGGTAATGTTGAAAGGGATTCAAAATGGTGCCTTTGCTTCATTTTATAGAGATCTCACTGTTGAATTTTCCTGGTGTGGGTTTTCGAGTCCCTTGTTATGCTGATGATAAGAGCCTGTCTTGGATTTCTTATGTGTTTGTTGATTACATGGTACTTGACGATATTTTCATTTTATTGCTTCCATGCAGGTTGCTTGGTTGTATAATGTCCGTGGAAATGATGTTTCCTATTGTCCAGTTGTTCATGCATATGCTATAGTAACATCTCTCTCTGCTTTCTTTTATGTGGACAGTAGGAAATTGTCTTCTGAGGTCAGTTATTGTTTTTTTTTCCTATCTAATGTTCCATATTTAGTTTTGAAATCACATGGTTTATACGCTTGCCCTTAGGACTTATCTAACAAATGCAAGGCATTTGCAGGTAAACTCTTATTTGGAACAAAATGGAATTGAAGTACGGGACTATGGGGCAGTGAGCTCAGATGTGGACTTGCTTGCTTCCAATCAGCTCGCTTCTTCCTCTTCAGCTAAAGAAACTCCATCTGATGGCCCAAAAGACATGGAAACAGGAAACAATACTAGTGATGCAGAAAAGAGAACTTGTGACCTCATCTGGATTGACTCTGGTTCATGCTGCTTTGCTTTGTATTCAAAACTGAATTCTGATCAGGTTCTCCTGAAGCAGTCACCTTTGGCCCTCGCAAAAGCTCTTAAGGTAGGGCTTTAAACCACACTCATAAAAAATAATTCTGGTTGGATGGTTCTTGGCTAAAGTGGTCCAAGTAGCATTCGTTGTAGCGTTGTATTTGTTAGAGGGACTAGTTAAATATCCCACATCTGCCACAGTTGCCTCAAGAATGAATCATGCTATTTTTGCTTAGTTGTTTAGGCAGTATGTCATGAGAGATCTACTTTTATTTGTCAATTTCTTTGGAGAGATTCCCTCACTGGTGCAAATTATGTGTAGAGATAAAATTATCTTTAGCCCTGTTTAGCATACGGACAATGGGCCTTTTGAGTTCTAATTTAGAAAGACAGCCCAACATATTAAACAATAAATCTGATTCTTTGTAATTATGCATCAATATGTATGCATAATACATCTATGCATATTTTGTGTTCATGTAAAAATTTACGTTAATCGTAGCTATCAAAAAGAAGAAAAAATGACAAGAAAAGAAAAAACAATATTATGCGTGCTGGGCTTTTTTTATTTTTTATTGAATGGGTCTCAGACGCTTGGAGGACATATGTGCCATCACTTTGACAGATGGATCACGTTGTAATTTCGAATAAAAATCTTAAATCTTAGTAGTAGGATGAAAACAACATAAACTTATATCTATCAATCTTTTCTCCTTCATTTTATTTTTTTTTTTAATTTTGGTAATTTTAAAATTTCAATTTCTTTATGAAAAGAAATTTCTAAAATAAATATAACTAAAATATGTTTTGTACTTGTATAGTTGGTTGGTGGGAGTATAGATCTTGATATAGGTTTATGAGCCTTGCAGAGGCTATGACAATATAGGGTTAGGGAGGGTTTTGATGTAAAGACTGTATTTTCTTAGTGCCCTTTTCTCTTTAATAAAATTTTTGCTTTCCAAAAAAAATAAAATAAAAAAAAAATAAATAAAAATAATAATAATAACAATCCAGATGTGTATATGTTATTGGATTTTAGATTTTGGAAGCCTAGTGCTTGAGTTTCTAATAATTCCACATATGTTTTGACGTATGTCTACATATTCATGTTGTGTCATATTTTTGTCCTGTGTCGCATTCATGCTTCTTAGATTGAAAGCATATGTGGAATTCTTGGTTTGAGTTGAAGTCTAAATGGACCAAGAGTGCAAATAGGGAAATAGTTTTAAAATTTAGCATATAGAGCCATTTATTGGTTCAAATTGTGATTTAAATTCAATTCTAATTTCATGAAGTTCGTAATCATATATCATAAACATTTTTGCATTGATACCTTGTAATTTTTCTTCTGACTGACTTTCTGGCTAAATATTTTACATTTCTAGAACCCTGTTGAGTTGGATGGGTTAAGAAAAGCACACATTAGGGATGGTGCAGCTGTCGTGCAGTATCTTTTCTGGCTGGATAAGCAGGTATGTGTTAGGCCAATGAGTTTTGATTTGTGGGTTCTATTAAAAGTTTGCCTTTTTGTGTCATTGTGTTTGATATAGTTCTAAGCCATGCACATTTGCAAATATTAACCAACACATCATACTTCTACTTTTTTGATCTGGATATAGATTATCGAAAACTAAGGATAGCAGCAGTGGTTGCTGAAAGCTTAGATTTTTAATTTTTTCTTTCCTTCTTTCTTTCTTTATTTTATTTATTTTTTGGATAAATATAAAAGCTCAGATTTTTTTTGTTAAATATTGATTCTTTCAAATGTTATTCATGTAAAAATTTTCATTAAACCAAAACTAGTAGGTGTTGCTTTTCTATTTTTTCCTTATATGGATCCATAAACTTGCAAACTCAATAAATATCTCTAGGAAAGCCCTTACCTATGTTGGGTTTGTATTGATTTTTGTTTTTGTTTTTGTTTTTGAGAACTCTAATGTATTCATATTGATGAAAAACCTGATGTCCACCTCATTTCAAATTTGCAGATGCAAGAAACTTATGGGGCTTCTGGTTACTTCATGGAGACAGAGAGTACAAAGAAGACAAAACAGCCGTAAGTTATTTCTCACAGATCTTGGTTGTTTTGGCTAGTTTCCCTGCAGATTTTATCACATATTAACCTTCTTTTATTCCATTATATATCATTTCTTTCATGCATGATGGATTTGTTTCTAATAAGGAGATTCTATGTTCTTTATTATCTACTACCAGAAGATAGAGCCTTTTTTTAAGTGTTAGAATAGCTTAAGCATTTATTCTTTGCACACTTAATTGGGAAGTGGTTGATGATATACATGAATTTATGAAAGGCCAGAGGATTTGTTTGGGTTTTACAATGCTTCAACTTAATTTTCTTTGGGAAACACAGACATGGTGACATGACATTACCTTTGAATGGAAAATTTGTGTAGTTTATTCCTAAATTGATAGATATCTTTTGTGCTCCTCAGGCACGTTTCTTTTTTATTTGTATATAATTTAGCAATTTATCGGGGTTAAAAATCAAAATTTTTTTGGATTTGTTTTTGTATATCCTGAACCAAATTTAGCCTGCACATGCAACATACTTTTAAGTCAACTTATTGATGACTGAATAAATTGTAGCAGGGAAACAATGAAGCTGACAGAAGTCTCTGCAAGTGATAAGCTAGAGGGCTTCCGTGCATCAAAAGAGGTAATGCCTACTTCATACAAATTGGCAATTCTGAATAACCTAAAATCAGATAGTGTGTCATTTAAGATGAATCAAATAGTGTCCCAGGTATGAAGTAGAAATTCTTGGTTTTGGTAGTTTTATGTGCTGATGTCAGAACCCAGATTGGGCCAACTGGTTGAGCTGGTTCGGCTGCCGAATGGTCCAGCAGTCCAATCAAATTAATTGGATCATTTTTCAGAAAAAAAAAAAAAAATTGGTTGACTTTGATTGAATTGCGCAGCTGCTTACTGCTGCATTTCCCCTAAAATTATAAAGCAATGAGCCTAAGAAGACTTGAGTGAAGGCTGCTCACAGCTGAGTATATGGTAGCAACTTTCAATACCGGAGTTTCTTGGTGTCTACTTTTCTCAAATATCATATACATTGGAGCTGAATTTATGAATTAGTTAATTTTATCACATTGGTCACATTTAGACAGTTGAATGTCTTATGTAATTGGTTTGGAGCAAAATTATAAGTAAATTGATTTGCTGTTGCTAGAACGTGTGAAGAATGGGTGAGTAAGCACTAGAAGTTATATAAGAATGCTATAGGAAGTGTTTAGGGGGAAGTCTCTAGGGAAGCGTAATGTTTATGTGGAATTTAAAATTTTCAATCAGCATAATATTATGATTAGTCACCAGTGCCGAAACTTGAGAATTTTGAAAGCTTGATGTTGAAATAATTGGAACAAGAAGAAACTAGTGCCAATGAGCATATTTGAAACGTTCATAAGTATGATTGCTTTCTATACTTGCCATTCTTATCTGCACCCTTAAGCTTCATAAAGGTTGTGCTTACATGCATATATAAAAAGAAGAACTTTACCTTGTCAACTTCGGGGTGTATAAATGTTTGAGTTGATTCTAATTATCTTAACTAGCTGTAAACCCGTCCTATGCATGATAAAGTAATTAAATTAAGTAATCTCTTATATTTTTGGTATTTTGTTAACAAAATAGCTTGATTCAAGTTGGCTATGATCTTGTATTGCCCCACTCACCACCTGAGTTCCATCCCAGCCCCTTTCCTCCCCCGTTGTTGAATTGCGTTGTATGTACTATTATTATTATTATTATTATTAAATTAGCCTTAAAGAATTTGAAAATTTGTTGAAAGGAAATACCATTTCTTTATTTCTCTTGCTTAACACCCAGAAATATTAATCAGTGAAATAATAAGGTTAGTAAACCAAACCAAACCAAACCAAACCAAGCCTTTTTTCCACTAGGTGGGGTCGGCTATATGGATTTGATGACGCCAATCAAACCTATTAAGGGACATATCCGAAATATTAAGGTTAGTAATTAAAATAAAAAAAGTGGTTGTTTAATTCAAAATTTATTGAGGATACCTTATGTGCACTTACGCACTATTGACAAATATTATCAAACCATTATATAAATTAAATGGAGGAAAAAGAATAAATGTGAAATGCTTGTTCAGTTACATTTGTTATCATCTACATAAAATAAAAAACACAGTAAGAAATAAAATTTTGTTATTATAATGCATGTATGAAAAATAACTATCATATTTTAAGATCAATTGATTTTATTTCTTTTATAATGGATGTGTGAAAAAAAATAACTGTCTTTCTAAGATCAATTGTATTAATAGTGTAGCTGAACACTTTAATGTGATTTTATGTACATGCTAGAAACTTATTTCTTTTACTTGCTTTTAATGAAAAGAGAAGAAGATTCATGCAATAAATGTATAGAGTGTTCAATACAGACTGTAACATAACTTATATATTTGGTAAAAAAAAAAAAAACATTATCATATTTAGCTTTACTAAAACATAAAAGCAAATAGAGATGGTCCGAAGGAATAGAGACTGAAAATAGAAGAACTAGGTATTATGGTATGAGAAGCAGAGAATAGAAGAATAGAGAGAGAAAGATGATAGGAAAGTTAGGTATTAGTGGTATGAGAAGTAGAGAATTAACATTAGTGTTTTATATTATGGATAGTGATCTGAAATATTTATAGTATAATAATATTATATTGATTAAATATATTAATATTTATAGTATAATATTATATGAGCATCTACCCAAATGCCTGAGTTTTGGTATTTATGTATATATATAATAGATAAGGGATAGTGATGGAATAGAATATGAAAAAAAAAATTATTAAATTTTATTTGTTTTGAAGAATCATAATGTGAGGAATTGTTTTGAAAGATTACCATATTAATTACTCAAATAGTAATAACATTCCATTTTTGTATTTGGAAACTTGAATGCTATGTGATTAGTTTCCAAAGAGTGTTATAATTAAGCATATAGCATATATTAATAAAAAGAATGCAACATGATTTTCCAATGTAATTGATGATGCCCCATTTGGTTGGTTTGATCTTATTTGTTCGCTTTGAACAAAAGGTTGCTATAGATGTTACTGATGTTTCCACCTCAAAGTCAGATTTCTTTCACATGATCATGGTCTTTCTACATTCTATATCTGCAGCATTTTCGAGGGTTGAGTTTTCCGACTATTTCATCTGTGGGTCCCAATGCAGCAATTATCCATTATGCACCAGATGCGAAAACGTGTTCAGAACTTGATGCGGATAGCATCTATCTATTTGATTCGGGAGCACAGGTTTATCAGCTACCTTAAATATTTTGGACTCTGAGCATGTCATCATTTGCAAAACTGACCAAAAAAATGTCATACTTTCTTGTTTCTGTTGTCTTGATATCTTCTACTTTGTGGATGTTGGTCTCTTGAAGTATCTAGATGGAACGACTGATATAACACGGACAGTTCATTTTGGAAAACCTTCAGCACACGAGAAAGCATGTTATACTGCGGTATGTGGTACTTTGTGATTTTTTTCTTCACACTCTCTTGTTTTTCTGATACTTAAAATCCAGGCTAACATTGACTAATCCCACGTACGGTTGTGCTAATTCTTTGTTTGACTCATTTGGAGTTTGCTAAAAGTAGTTTAGGGCATACTGTCCTGGTGGACTTTTGCTTATAAAGTTGGAAATAAAGGTCTGTTTCAATCAACCTAGAAATAATTTGGAACAAATTGAAGTTGTGTTACGGTTTTTAAATGCAGATGGGTGCCATTGTGAACTGAAACTTTATTTGTATTGGATTGACAAATTTGAAAGGAGCAGATTTCGGGTTAATTTATGAGAATCAGTTGGAGGATAGGACGTAAGGGTTAGATTACTGTGTGAGTTGTGATTGAACTTCCTAAAGAAAAGACTTGGATTAGCAGGATTAAACCCAAAGTTGTTTATTTACAATTCGTTGACTTAATAAAGTAGAACTAACAAAAAACATGTGTTTGAACGATAAATTGATCTATCAGAGGCACACCATTCGATGGATACATGCTGATAAGAATTGCCATCATTCATAAACAATTGTGCATTCCTAATTGAATGCTACGTGTAGATGTCTAGAATGGAGGCACGCCACCCTTCACCAGGTAAGGTAGCGCCACCCACTGGCTGCGCCACCTGCACCAGTCGCGTTACCTTCACTGGAGGCATTTGAGATCGGAGGCATTTGAGATCAAGGGCATTCCAGACATTAGACACTCAATTTAGCCCAAAGGTCAAGAACAAGGTCTAGGGGTCACCCGTAAAGGGTTCACTAGCACACACTCACCTGCAGGACCATCTGGGGATGAGCGACTTGGTGGTTAGAGTTGGGGGATCCGTTAATGCATCAATGACCAATCCAAGGAGAGAGAAAATCACTACATGACAAAACTCATCCTCCACCTCATAACTATCCCATACCTATATGGCCATGACCTTTGTATCAGTCGACTAATTAGGGCTGCTACCACCACTTGGTCGGAGTACCCTCACCTACCAACGTACTAGGCCTTGCAAAGTAACTCACATGGCCAAATGACTATTGTCCTTAGTGCATGTAAGCCAGTCTCTTTGTCCTGACTTGCTCCCTATAAATACTCTCACACACAACACTCCATGGACAAACGACCTATTCCCTTACCCTCCATTTCACTCAAAACTTGCAACTACCTTCTCTCTCCTTCGCTTTGGGCTGCCTCAACTTTCATCATGTCTGCCTTCAATGATTCTCCACCATTGATGACGTATAGCATTACTTTCAAACAGTCGGAACATCCATCCGCATTCTGACTACCCACACTGCAAATTAAGATGGGTGAGGGGACTCTGAATCAAAGTTAATTGAATTAAATTGCATGGACTCAAGTGGGAGTGGGATGTGGATGTGTCCATGTGTGAGACGTAGCAAAATATTAATATACGTGGACATGTCGTGAATGCTTTAATATATTACATGTTGTATAGTATATTGATATGTATACACTTATTATTTAGGAATATACTAAAACGAAAGTTGAAGCCAAAACGAGGATATTTTTTTCCTTTTATTTTAAATCTATGTGAAAGGCTAAAAATTTTATTTACCATCAAATATTACCTGTCGTTTCTTCAAATATGATTAAAAACAGAGGAACTGAGATTGTATTTGTTTGAGGGATTTGGTGCCTGCAAATTGGATTTGAAATTTATGGGCTCCACAAATTTAGTGTTTGAAAAAAAAAAAAAAATAGAGGGTTTCGAACCCCTAAGATTCTGGGGATATATAACACTCTAAATGGTTTGGATTAAATTTCCTTCCAATCCAATGGCTAAAAATTTATCCTTTCTCTTATCTTGTCTCTTATCCTATCTTAACCAAATACTGTGTAAACAAAGTCGTACAAAAATTCAATCCTACGGTATATACAATTTCATGGTATTAGTTGTCCCTAAAATTCTATCCCAATAACCAAATGTAGCCCATGTGTTTGGGTATGTGTTCCTAGGTAATTCCCATATTCTTACCCTCGTCATGTCTGGTGGATACAAGTGCATTGAAGTGAATAAAATAGTCCATAATACATATAACACTAATTAATGAGTAGAAAACAAGCATTTTGAAGAAAACGTCATTGCAATACTTGTATTCAAGCCTGAAGCTTGAATCCCTTTCACCCACCATTTTTAACAGTAAAATACTAATATTGATAGTAGAACTAGAATCCTTTAGTTAACCACTAATAGTTTGTTGGAAGGGCATATATCACACGTACACATTGATGCTGCCCTTTTCATGGGCATCACCTAGCAGCATTGGCATTCGTCTCCAGTATGATTTACAAGAACTGATTTTGAATAACAATTCGCCAATCAAATGGTGCCAAGCACTATGGCACCTGATGTTGGGTCATGGTTTTTGAAATTGATTCTATTATGTGCTTGGAAAGGTGTAATTATCTTCTAGTAAAGAATTTTCAAACATCAAATTTACTCCATTTACTTTCATATGTATCTATACACACAATTTTTGGACTTCTATGGTTCATTAAGCTGTAATTTTGAATGCTAAACGCCTGGCCTCTACCAGCCTTTCAAATATGTAATTCAGAAATTGTTTCCCCTTTTGTTCTGGTGAACTGTGTCTGTTCTTGAGAAGTTATTTGATTTTCTGGATTTTATACAGGTTCTGAAGGGTCACATTGCATTGGATAATGCTTGCTTTCCAAATGGAACCAATGGTATTGCAAACTTGCTCATTTTTATGCTACTAATATTCATTAAGCTGTTATAGTTTCAAAAAAGTCAAAAACCACTTTGAGGGGACAATTAAATGCACAAATTTTACCTGATGCAGTTTTGTAAACATGTGCTAATTGCAAATATGCACTTTATAGGGCATGCTCTTGACATTCTTGCTCGAATTCCATTGTGGAAGTATGGGCTCGATTATCGACATGGTACTGGTCATGGAATTGGGTCTTACTTAAATGTTCATGAAGGTAAGTGATGAAGAAACAAGGTTGCCCCTGTTGTCTTAAGTCAACTTTTATGTGGACTAACCTGTTATATTTCTTGCTTTTGTATGTTGGACAGGACCTCAATTAATTAGTTTCAGGCCGCATGCTAAGAATGTACCGTTACAAGCTACAATGACTGTGACAGATGGTAAGTGTCATATTTTCAATGCCTTGGATTTGGTTCTTACATTCACTGCATTAGTTATCCTTTCACGTTCACGTATTAAGTAAATGGGCTTTACTAGTTGTATTTCTATGCCACCATCGTTCCTCACTTATTGAGCAAATGTTTTCTCTGGAAGTTATCATGAGAAAAGTTCATGCAAGTGAACGAAATTAATAGCTGATCAAACAAGAACTGGAGTCGAGTTATCAAAGAGATAATTTGAATCTAGGCATTTAAGTTTTTAGTTTGCTCCTTCTTTTGCTTTATTTTTATTTTTTATCATATGTCCTTTCTGAAGTTTCCCCATCATAGTTGATATTTAACGTGCTTCTTCTGGATGAAGTTTCGTCTCTGTATTTGTGATTTTCAAGGTCAATCAAATTGTCAATGTCAGAGACTTCTTTTTCTCATTTTTCACTTGCTTTTTAAAATTAAATTTGGAATTGCATAATTGCGTTATCAGAACCTGGCTATTACGAGGATGGGAACTTTGGTATAAGATTGGAGAACGTGCTGATTGTCAAAGAGGCTGGTACAAAGTTCAATTTTAGTGACAAAGGCTACTTGTCATTGGAGCACATAACATGGGTAAGTTAATTATGCTTTATGAATTATGACTCATCAAAAAAGTTTATTATGCTTCAAAGCCAAGCATCTTGTTTCACCCTTGGCTGTAATTGTCCATGATTTGGAACTTGAATTTGGGACTTGTGAAGAATCACAGGCAAGTTAACTCATTTGAAAAAAAAAAACACAAATGAAAATTCTCCAAACCAAGCAATCACATAAAGTAAAAATAAATCTCACCAGAAGAATTAAAGAGGAAACCCTTTCACAGGGAGAAAAACCTCTTATTAACACAAATCCCTACTTTCAACGGGTTACAAGATTCTACTCAGACTCTCTGCGAATCACTCGTACGAATCCTTTCGCAATCTTGCTCGACTCAC
>JAVXUM010000001.1:41800440-41814405 GCA_035590655.1 Pouteria glomerata
AAAAAGATAATATTTTATAATCTCGTAATTCGTATTTGTAGAGATTTATAGAGATTTGTAAGATTTTATTTTATTTTGTTGTTGGCCAAACGCCACAATTATTCTTGATGTGATGTTTTTTGCATGGTTTGGGAAGCAAAAACTTTCCTGGAAATTTTTTGCCTAGCAAAAATTTTTACAAAAGGTGTATCATTTTTGAAGAGGGTTTGAGATTTCTAAAAATAATACACTTTACCAAGGATGAAATTGATCCGTTTTACCCCATTTACCAATGATGAAATTGGTCTGTTTGGGATGACACTAGGGTAAAAAAAATCATTTGACAATTTTTTATATCATACATTTATCCTTATACACCATTTTTAAAAAATCATCCAAACCAAATACCATTTATTACCCTTTCTTAATACGCTATCCAAACCAACTATTTTTTTATCCGTCCTTTATAAACATCATATCAATGTGGGCCCACCCTTCATAAATAATATCCCTTATTATTTTATTCGCCCTTCATAAATCAACTCCCTAAAATTTTAGTTGCATCCAATTGGACCATTTGATCAAATCATACATTTGATTGAAAATGTTAATATGATTGGGTTACTCAAACATCTTCATTTGAAGGTGATGATAGGATTGTCGATGTTAGAAGGAACAAATCCAGCTTTATGTTCTCATAGGTTGCCATTGGGTATGAAGCTATCTGTTACAGTTGCAATTGGAGTATGGTTTTGGTCCACTGGCAAGGGCATTATGTTGCTGACATACCTTGGGAGAAGCTTTATAATTTTAAGGCTCAATACCCAGATCTTGTGAGAAAGATCTGTCTTAAAGGGGTGGGAGTTGTTATATGACCAAGTGTATACAGAAAAATAAAGGAAACATTGATAAAATGGGAAATACACAAGAAATGGTAGAAATACAGATGAATATAGAGAAAAAGTAGAAAAATGCAGATAGAAATTTTGTAGCAGGAGAATGATGAAAGTAAAAGTCTTTCAATAGATGTGACGAGTTGAATCTGGATTGTTCAGTATAGGCATGAATAGACAGTTATGGATGGCTTAGTGTGAGCCATTAGATGGCTTTGAGTTTGGATGAAGTAGGAAATTTTGACCATGCCGCAAGCCCAAGTCATCACCAACTTCCATCGGCTGAAGATTGAAGGATTGAAAAGCATTTTGAAAGGTTATTTTGTGGTAAATCCATATGCAATCTTAAGTTAAATATGAATCAAGGAAGAATTGAAAGCTGACAGAAAGTTTCCTAATTAATAAAGAAATTCAATAGTTGTAAAGTTTCCAAATTCGAAGAAGTTAAGAGAAATTGAAAGTGAATCCAATCAAAATCCAGCAAGTTGCCAAATTAAAGAAGGATTCAAATTCCAGTTAAAACAGGACACAGAGTAAGGCACGCGAAAAAATCCAGTACACCTCGCAGGCATGGCGCGGGGAGTGCGCGACTGCGACCTTAAGGGGCTGGATGCACACGGGTGCACCGCCTTTGATATTCACTTGAATGAGAATTCTAATAAGGTCCGCAGGAAGTAGGATAGAAGCGCGAGGGTTCGAGCTGTGTAGTTTCCTAAGCGAAATAGTTTCCTATTTTGCCAAAACTAAGGCAACCTTTGTAACTCTATATATATGTACCTAGACTTAATAAAAGTAAGAGACTTGGGGGGAACATATTATAAAGAACTAAAGAAAGAGATTTTATTCTTGTGAGCTTGAGCATTTTTTCTCTTAATTTGTTCATTGTATTCTTGACTTTCTGTGTGACGCAGAAAGCCCTGCTTGTAGGGTTCATCGAGTGAGTCGAGCAAGGAGTTGAACAGATTCGTGCGAGTGAGTCGTAGAAAGTCTTAGTAAAATCTTGTAACCCGTTGATAGTAGGGATTGTTGTTAATAGAGGTTTTTCTCCCTGTGAAAGGATTTCCTCTTTAATTCTCTAGTGTTATTATTTTTTATTTTATGCGATTGCTTGGTTTGGAGAATTTTTAATTGATATCAGAGCAGGTCACTCTACGTTCTTGAATGAGATCAAATCCAAACCAATGAATACACTTTTTAAAATCTCAAGTGACACCGAGATATCAAATCATGAGAATGATGACTCTGATGAAGAATTTGAAGACATTCAAGAAGGTTACGAAGAACTTATCAAGGAATGCTGTAGGATAAAGAAACAAAGAAAAGCCTAGCATCAAAGGAATAGTATGCTGAGGAATGAGAGAGACACCTTGAAGATTAAAAACGAAAAGCTCACAGGTAAAATATCTGTTTTAGAATCTGATAAAAATTCTCTGTCTCAAAGTATGGAAAAGATGAAAACGAAGATTGAAGAGAAGGATAAAAAGCTTAAAATAAAGGATAAGGAACTTGAAGAGAAGAATAAGAAGATTGAAGAATTGGAGAAAACCATTGGAGAACTTCAAGTCAACATTAATAATTTGAATGAGAAGATGAAGGATGATGCAAAGATTTTGGAGAAGATGACTACCAGTTCAAACATATTTGACGAAATTTGGAACAAACAAAGGTTTCATGGAGATAAATCAGGCCTAGGCTATACTGGAGAGAAAAGTATGATTGCTTCATCATCTTCTGTACCTCCAGTTTCAAAGATACATCTAAAAACTACAGCAGCCCAAAAGAAGGAAATTATTTCAAAGTCATCGCAAAGCCTGCTGCACCACCAAAGAGGGGTTATCAAAAATTTCAACATCATCAGTATCCTCCTTCGATAGTGAAAGGTACACAATTTTCTAAATCATATTCTTTTGTACCTACTTGTCACCATTATGGCATTAAAGGTCACATTCGACCCAATTGTCACAAACTTTATGGTTTACTTTTAAATTATGTTAAAACGTTTTCAAGAAATCAAAGCCATAAAGTCCCTATAACAAATAAATTTCAAACTTTAACTAATTTTGAAAAATATTTTGCAAAGCCACACCAGTTTTTCAGATCAAGATATGAAAATTTTCAAAAATCAAAAATTTTAAATTTTTATAAAAGGCGTGAGAAAAATAAAAATTTTAAAAATATTATTTTTCCTAAAATTAGGGTTATTTGGGTCAGAAAGAATGATTTGAATGTCGTATACACCTCTAAGAATATTGAAGGGGTGAGTTTTGAAAAATAAATTAATTTTTTTTTAGCTAGGCTGTGCTTTATTGATAAATTTTTTGTCCTAGACATTTTTGAATTTTTGTACAAATTTAAAAAAAAAAAATTTTTGAGTTCAAAAATTGGGTTAAAATATTTTTTTTGCTCCCTAAATCTTTTAGCGTTTTTCACTTTGAATCTCTTAAAAAATCTTTAGGTATTTGTGCACATCCTAAATTTTTTAAAATAAAAGGAATAGGAGTTCATTATTTGTTTTGAAGAGATTTTATGACTTCTATCTCTTTATATGTGCATTAATCATTCAAACAAATAAATTCTTAATGGATTAAAAATTCGTATTTTCTTCTAAATTGACAAAAAGTGTTTTGATAAAATTTTTCATAATTTTAATGTACTTCTCTCTTCACACTTGACTAATTATGTATATATCTTTCCATCATCTTATCTACAAATCATGGATTATTGTTTGATGTGTTTAAAAAATATTGAGGAGCCTTCATATGAAAAACAAAAAAAAAAAAAAAAATCTTGTCTCGGAAAGGGCTACCTGTGGGATTTGTGAGAAGCCCCTTAATGAGTCGTTGTTTGTTAAGTGAAAAGTTACCTGTCCATAAGCGTGTGAAAGCTGCTAAGACCTTAGAAGGGATTTAAGTAAAAAAAAAAAAGAAAAAAATTAAGCAAAAAGAAAAAAAGAAGAAGAATAAGACAAAATTTGGCTCTCAATTCATTTGGTGTATCAAATTTAATTCGTTGATTCTATGATCTGTTTGAGGGGGAGCATATATGAATATTTTAGTCATAATCTCACACGTGCACAAGCATTATTTCGATTTTATGACTTAATTCATCTCAAGACGCAGACTTGAAAATTTATTTGGAATGATGAATTTTAGTTCATTTAAATTTATGAGAATTGAGTGATAGATTTACATATTTAGAAATAGGTGAAGTAAAATTTCTTTGATCCAATTTGTGAACTTTCCTATCATTTTTTTATCTATTCAAATTTTTGTGTGCGTAAAAAGGTCCTGAAAGAATTTATTAGAGAAGTTCACTTGGAAGGCGTTAACTATTTTCTATTTATCTTTTTATTCTAATATTTTTAAGTACTTGTCAATTTATATCAAAAAAGGGGAGTAGAAAGTTAGAAAATTTCAAATCGTTATTTTGTGGTCCTGTAACTTGAACTTGAAATTTTATCTTGAAAATTATTGTAAAATTTTTGTCATATAATGCCTTGATGAGTTTGTTGCAAGTGTGTTCAGAAATAATGGAAGCATAAATGAAATTTAACTTAAATTTTGATATGAAATTGCCAAGGAGGAGATTGAAAGGTTATTTTGTGGTAAATCCATATGAAATATTAAGTTAAATATGAATCAAGGAAGAATTGAAAACTGACAGAAAGTTTCCTAATTAATAAAGAAATTCAATAGTTGTAAAGTTTTCAAATTTGAAGAAGTCAAGAGAAATTGAAACTGAATCCAATCAAAATCCAGTAAGTTGCCAAATTAAAGAAGGATTCAAATTTCAGTTAAAACAGGACACAGAGTAAGGCATGCGGAAAAATCCAGTACACCTCGCAGGTATGGCGCGGGAAGTGTGCAGCTGCGACCTTAGGGCGCTGGCAAACCGCTGGATGCACGCGGGTGCGCCGCCTTTGATATTCACTTGAACGAGAATTCTAGTAAGGTCCGCAGGAAGTAGGATGGAAGCGCGAGAGTTCGGACTGTGTAGTTTCCTAAGGGAAATAGTTTTCTATTTTGCCAAAATTAGAGCAACCTTTGTAATTCTATATTTATATGTACCCAGACTTAATGAAAGTAAGAGACTTGAGGGGAACATATTATAGAGAATTAAAGAGAGAGATTTTATTCTTGTGAGCTTGAGCGTTTTTTCTCTTAATTTGTTCATTGTATTCTTGATTTTCTGTGTGACGCAGAAAGCCCTACTTATAGGGTTCATCAAGTGAGTCGAGTAGGGGGTTGAACAGATTCGTACGAGTGAGTGATAAAGAGTTTTAGTAAAGTCTTGTAACCCGTTAATAATAGGAATTGTTATTAATAGAGATTTTTCTCCATGTGAAAAGATTTTCTCTTTAATTCTCTAGTGTTATTATTTTTTATTTTGTACGATTGCTTAGTTTGAAGAATTTTCACATTTCACTGCACAAAACATTTATGAACCAGATAATCTGTCAACAGGAATTCTGAAAGGGCGAAATGAGCTGCAAGTGAAAAAAGGTAGATACGTAACACCTTCTTGAAAAGGCAGTTCAGACAATCCAAGGGAGTTAGATGTAATTTGTGGGTCAAGCTTTCAGCCAGGTTATAGTAAGACTTGCTCGGGCCCAATTCAAAACCAGCTCGCTAAATAATAAAACTTTCATCATCCGACCCAAGTCGTTAGTATTTTAGTAGGCTTGGTTATTCTGATTTTCTAGCCTATAGTTATATGAAAGTTCAGGCCCACTTTGGGCTTAATACACTATTCAATCTATCTATATAAATATATAATAGCTAAAGATATGGTGGAGGGTATTGAGGAAAAATATATTGTAAATGAGCTGCTGCTCATAAGGAGGTTGCTCACTCGAAAGGGTACATCATTTTCACCATCCATTTCTATTTTAATTTACTTGTGTCTTTTATTTTTCTTTGATCTTGTAATTCAACACAAGTGAATTCAAGGGAAAATTAGAAGGCTAGCATCAAAATTTAGGTGTCATTTAGTATACCTTTTTTAGGTGTCATTTAGTATACCTATTTTGAACTTAATTTTCATTTTTCATTTTTTGAAATAAGGAAAACAGTTCAAAACACATTTGGTCACTTGTATTTTTAAAATTTGTTTTAATAAATAAAAAATGTATTTATACATGAAATGCAAAATGAAAAAAAAAAAATTTTTTTTGAGCATTTTCAACTCAAAACAAGAAAAATCTCAAAGTAAGAAAAGCAGAAAATGTTAAACCAAATAGATTTTTTTTGTTTTTTTTTATTTAAGAATTTTCAAAAATAAAATACATAAAATAGAAAATAGAAAATAAAACATAAAGATACAAATCAAATGGCACCTTTTCGAACCTAAAGCAACACCATTTATTGAGAAGAAAATTGCTTCTTTATCATAATTATTTTATAAAAAAAAATTATTATGTACGTAGTAATGACGCTCTTACAATAAAATATATATATATATATTTTGTTAAGTTCTTTAATATATAAAGTAATAAGCTCACAATAAAATTATATTATTTTGATAAATCGTATAATTGTATAATATTGCACTTAATCAAATAGTAAATTAAGTTCATGCAAGGTGTGAATGAGCCTGATTGACGCTTGACTTGTTTCAGTTTGGGCTTATTTACCCATTTGGGATTGTTGCAAACTAGCATACTCGGGCCCTTGTTTGTCTTAGAGCGCTTGAAAGATATTGAAATTGAGAAGAGGGTTGAATGAGTACAGTTAGCTCTATTGTTGTAATGAAGAGAATTGTTCTGAAAA
This sequence comes from Pouteria glomerata, assembly GCA_035590655.1. Taxonomy (NCBI): domain Eukaryota; kingdom Viridiplantae; phylum Streptophyta; class Magnoliopsida; order Ericales; family Sapotaceae; genus Pouteria; species Pouteria glomerata. The sequence continues at coordinate 41,807,081 of JAVXUM010000001.1, forward strand.
CATAAGGGAAAAAAAAGAAGAAAGGAAGGGCAAGTACAAACTTGTGAAAAATTTTCTGAAAAGAAAAGGCCTTAAAGAAAGGCAAAGGAATATTTTTTTTTTCCCTGAAACCTAAAGAGCTGAAAAAGTAAAAGAGATGAATGAATGTGTGGTTCGAAAGAGTTGCTGTAATTAATTTACTCGCTAGGACAGATTTTTCAAAATTTCGCTCTCATTTTTTGATAACCACGCCGATAAGTTAAGTTATAACTTTTTAAAAGACCTAAATGATCTACATGAACATGATTTAAATTAAATTGAATTGTGAGTTACTAGGTGTTGATTTATTTGATTGACGATTATTGACTTCTTATCATGAAACTATGCAAATCCCTTTTATTGTTTCAATTACATTGTTTTATAAAGCATGTAGGAATGTTTTGTTTTGAAATAAAAATTTACCTCACATACAATATTGGGAAAGGGAGATAGAGAGTCTTATTTAATGTGATTTCCTTTTGATATTAAATGCTGCTTAAAGATGAGATGGAACCGAAATGAGTTTATTATTATTGTTGCTGATTATTAGAGTTTGTTCACTTGAGTTGTCCAATTTCATCTAAATAATCTTTGATTGAGAAAAATGGGAGTTTAATTGGACATAAATGTGAGACTAACTAGAGAATTGTACAGTATTGAAATTAGTATCTTTTGTGTGCTCAAATTATTATGTTGGAATGAATGTGATGGATCGAGTTTGACTGTAAAATCAAATAAATGTTTGTAGGTACTTTTTTGTAAATTTTCACGAGACTAAACTCATTCGTTAGGATTAACCAATGAATTTAAAATTCTCTAAATATTATTATGTGTTGTCATATTCTGTCGTTTTAAATTATACTAAATACCTAAAAACAATAATTTTGACAATTGTGTGGCATAGCTTAAGAATTACACAAGGCATTATAGATTTTTTTGTGATCTTCTGGAATGTCTTAAAATGGTCCAAGTGTTCTAGAAGATTCCAACAAATTTTAGAATTTTATTGGATACTCTAAAATATTCTAATACATTTTAGATTCTCTAGAGCACTCTAGATTGTTTTTGGAAAATATAGAATAGTTTTGAACATTTGAGAAATGTCATATATATTTAAGATTTATTTTTTTTTTGGGTATATAGTGCAGCGAATTTAAAATATTCTAGAAAGTGTAAGAGCCTTTCTCGATAAATTTTGTCTTATAAATATTCTAAATGTTTTGGTAAAAAATTTTATAGACTAAATTCTCATCATTGGTTTAATTAAATCGTTATTGTCCACTGAGGATGTGGAGAAGTATAAATCAATTGTGACCCCCTCATTTTTAAACCATTCAAGAAAAATTATAAAAAACATTCTCCAAGTCCTCAAACTACTCTCTTTTTTTCTTCTTTTAAAGTATTTTAGTTATTTAATTCATTTTTCTTTAACAAGAGTCGGTGTCCTTAACTTTTTAGCAACAATAGTCAGATTAGCTTGGCAATTGAAGCATTTTAATTCTCTTGGTCACTTATCTTTAGTAGGAGTGAGTATCCTAATTTTCTAGCAACAAGAGTCAACCATGGTAATTCCTAGCAAGAGAAGAGTCGAGCTGACTTAGCGTTGGTAAACATAGGGACCCATTTTAGAGAACAATAACAAAAGTTTCGCAGTAAGGACAGTTATTTGTAATATAACTAAGTTTCCACCATTAAAAATTAAGCATGTATAACATGCATAACTAATTATAAAAGAAAAAAAATAAAACATGTATTGATTTTTAAATATATAAAAGCAAAACACAAATAGAAATAAAAAATAAAAAAATAAAAAATAAAACAAAGCAAGTAAGATAGATTGGTAAAGGTCAACATATTTCACCATACATAAACAGAAATGATGATCTCATATTTATCCCTCAGTTATCATACCCTTTAGCCATATACCTAACAACGGCAGGGATTGTTGTTCGATCAGTCCTGATCCGAAATTGTCGCCATTACCCTCATACCTCTTCGTCGCCAAACACTCTCTCTCTTCCACTTCTTCCATAGCCCACACACTGCCTCTTTCAGGGTTTGTTTGGCCCCACTTCCGTTGATTTTGGTCCAGTGTAGGGTGAATTGGACCAGAAGGTTGACCTACTATCCGCTCAACTCTACCTCAAACTTCAGTGATCAAAAAGACAAAGAGGGGTATTTCAGGCTCAGAATTGTAGACATCAATTTCAGAAACGATCTCAAATCGAAAGAGTTTCTTATCGGCCTTACGCTTGAGGAAGTACTAAACCAACTCCTCGTCCATTGCCACAAGTGTGTTTAGTCACGAGGCCGTGAGGTTTCTTCAAAAAGCACAAAAATAAAAGATGTATTTAGAGGCATAATTTTTAGTAAAAAGTTAATAGTTATAATTTTTTGTATATTTGATGAAGTAAATTTTAATTTTTAATAATTTTTTTTATAATTTTTTAGTGTTTAATAAAATTTTTGGTAACATTTAGTAATTTTTAATAACTTTTAGATGTTTGTAAAATTTTTAGTAACTTTTAACAACTTTTGTGTGTTTAGTAAAATATTTAGTTTGAGCAAATTATGGTAGTAGAGCAGAAAATTAGTTAAGTTAATGCTTTACTAAACACCAACTTTACAACTTTTGATATTTTTTACACTATTGTTCTGCCAAACAGGGTTAAAGTATCAAGAAATGTGTCATTTGGAGTTTTAAAAATATTTAAAGAAAAAATAAAAAAAAATTAACGTAAAAAGCCACACATAATAAAATTTAATTGAAAAAATTTGAAATTTTTTAAAATTTAAAAAGAAATTTAGACCTCCAAGCAAATCTGAAATATTTTAGAAAAAATGGAGTAAATTTTTTTTTTATTTATTTATATTTTCTTATTTAATATTTTATCTTTTAAAAAAAACATAAATTTAGCAGACATGTCTTTATTATTGATTTCTAAAAATTTGTATACATATATGAACAAAAGCATGAAATCGCCCTCCCCTCTCTTAAATTGATCTGTAAATTTTGATAAATTCTTTTATTTAATAAAGAAAATAAATGTTAAACAAATAAATAAAAATGTAAAAAAAAAATCCAACTTAAATAAATCACCTTATAAAGTTATAAATATTCCAAATGAGTTTTTAAAGCTAAATTATGAGATTTATTAAGGAAAAAAAATAGATATTTTGGTCTTTAACTTTATGTGCCTGTTTGTTTGGTTGGGGGTAATAAATGATGAATTTTACTAATTTTATCCTTTATTATATTAGCTTAAAATATGGGATAACAAATACAACAGAGTAATGATTACCATCTATGAGAATAAATCGTTACTGATAGTGATAGATAATGGAAAGTAATGAAAAATTATACTATTTACTAATTACCCATGTAAACATTTCTTTACACTAATATAAAATTTTACGTAATGTTGCTCTATAGGTAATTATAATAAATATTATAAAATAATAATTTATTTAATTAAACTAAAATAAATTAATTATTAAATTATTTTATCAAAATAATATTTAATAAATAGTAATTTAAAAAAGGCTTATTTTATTTTATCGAAGAATGCTATTAAAATATTAATTTATGATTAAAATTATTTGTTTTCTTAAACTAAAAGATATTTTTAATAAATAACATGCAACAGTTCATTTTTAAAATTATGCTACTTACGTAACGTATTTGTATACAACACAAATAAAATTTATATACAAAATGATCCTTTTATTTTATATCAAAGGTCCACTAGCCAATAATTAAAATGAAAAAAAAATCACCACTTTTGGTTGATAAGTTTTTTTTTTTTTTTTTCCATTATTTAATATTTTGTAATTAGCAATAGGAGAGTTAGTTTCGGAGGTAACGGGAAACTTCCATGCAGTTTCCACAATGAAAGTTTACTTCATTAATCTGAGGTCGGCCACTGGATTGTTTGTTTATCCGTCCAAACTTCGATTCTAAAATTTTGCTGTCATTTTCTTGAGGAAATATTAGTTCACGACAGAGTATTTGTAATATGATACAAGTAAGTTGTTGGACCTCTGTCCGGCGGAGACTCGATTTGAGTTTGATTTGCAATTTCAAATAAGAGAAATTTAAATATTTATTTTATGATTTATCTAATTAAAATTGAATCGAAACTCAAACTAATGGTGTTCAAATAAAAAAAATTAAAACAATAAAATTTAATATTTTGATATTATTTTAAAAGAAAATGAAACATTTTAATTTAATAAAATAATAATAACTGAGCTATTCATTTTAAGTTATAACAATATTACTTAGATTTTAGATCATAACATAATATTATTTTGATTATTTAAATTATTTACAAATTGTTCTTGGTTGAGCTCAACTTGAGTTTAAAATAAAAAAAAAAGTTAGAACTCGAGCCATTTTCTAGTTATTCAAATTCAACTGGGCTAAAGCTCAGCCCATCCCACCAACTCCACTTATTATTCCACCCAACACTCGTCTCAATCTGATTTGTCTGTATCTCATATCAATACGATAATATTGCACCGTTTGATGTTTAATTATAAAATAATATAAAATTTTTTAAATACAAATTATAAAATTATAAAATTTAAAATTTTTATTTATCAAGTTATTAATTTTTATAATTTTTATTTATTATTCAAAAATCGAGATATTAATTTTTTATTTTATTTTACACCACTAGAGTTAGAGTTGCGATGAATATTTCTCTCATTTTTTCATGCAGGCGATATTTATGATCTATACATCGTGTTTTTTCTTTGTTGGTTTTCTGATCTCATCAACTTCACATGACAATATAAATTAAGCCCACTGCGTTCAATTCTTGTTTGCTTAGAGAGGAGAAACCAGCGTCTATCTTCCTTTCCAATGGAACCCGAAAGAGTAAAATCTTTTCGTTGTGCTCCCAAAGGGCTTAGACTAAAACTCCCTCGTCCACCCAGGTCGACTTCAACCCCAAATTCGAGCTCTCCCATTCTTACCAGTACAAAAACCAGCACGAAAGAAGACGAGCTGAGACAAGTTTTTCGCTGTTTCGACAGCGACAACGACGGGAAGATCTCGGCTTTGGAGCTACGATCTTACTTCGCATCGGTAGGGGAGTACATGTCTCATGAAGAGGCTCAGCGAGTGATATCGACGATCTTGATTCCGATGGAGACAATTTGGTGGACGTTGGAGATTTTCTGGGCCTGATGAAGAGGGACGTTGACGATGAAGTCGAGGATCTTAAGGCGGCCTTTGAGATGTTTGAATTCGAGGGGAGTGGTCGGATTACTCCCAAGAGCTTGCAGAGGGCGCTGAGTCGGCTGGGTGACTCCAAATCCTACGATGAGTGCGCGGCTATGATTCGAGTCTTCGATTCCGATGGCAATGGAGAGCTCGATTTTCATGAATTTCACAAAATGATGGCTTGACTTGGAATTTTTCCCGGCATTTGTGCATTATGTGGATCCTTTTAGTAGAATAAATACTAAAAATAAAAGGAATGTGAAATGGAGAAAAAATTTGAAAGTAGTTTTTGATGTGCACACCAGGGAAAGGTGGAAGGAAAATTGAGAGATGAAAATGTTGCAATTAAATTTGGCTTTGTGTGAATTTGTTAATTTAAAGTAGTTGGTGCAAAAAAGTTGCCCATATATATATATATATTGATGCATCGATTGTAGTCGTAAATTAGTTATAATTTCTTAATTCGACTAATGAATAAAAAATTTAAATTTTATGAAAATTTGAAGAGATTTATAAATTTTTGTAAAGTTTCAATTGAGACAATTATATAGTATTATTCAAAGAATAATTTAATTTATTTTGTTTTAAAATCTATACGATAGAGTTTCAAAATATGAGAGAATTTAATTTTTCAACCAGGATATTATAAAAATATAAAATATTAAAGTAACAAACCAAAATATTTAAACTTTGTTAAATATTTGTTCTAGTATCTTTTCATTTCTTGTGATATTATTTTTTTATTTTTATAAATTCTTATAAATTAAATGTTCTTCTAAATTATAAAGTTAGCGGTTAAATAAGCAATAAGACAGTGATTTTAGAAGCGTATTATATACTTGATAGTAATTTTAATCTATAAAGGTAATGATTTTAATTTATAAATAATCGAAATTGTTTCAATTTTTAATTTAAATAAATTGTAAATGATTCCATGAGTCATTTAATCGTAATTTCTATTAGTTTTCATTATTTAATCTAAATGTTTTTATAAAGGGATTAACTGATGACGAATTAAACTATTTTAATCAATTGTGTAAATCTGAGTTTTAAAATATAGAATCCCTCAAGAATTTGCATCAGACAAATATGTAAAAGGCATACTCTTAGCATCCAGAGCATCTATTATGGAGAGAAGATTACATGTTATGTACTTGATTGGGACTTCTTTCACAATTAACCACTAACAACACATTTTCATACAAGATTAGTGCTTGTTGGATCATCATTTTTATTTATGAATTCATCCTTTTGGAGTTAGAGAGTAACATGAGCGCAAACAAAAAAGTTCATGCAATAAGAATGTGAGTAAATTGTATAGGAGTCTTGTCAACTAAAATGATATGATGAATGGGTTTTAATTCTCAATTCTAGGGGCCTCTATTTTTTTCTCTACTTAAAGTTTTTCTTGTAAAAAAACACTTATGCCTTGGCTTTCTTTCCGTTTTATGCACTTGTGATTATTTATTGGTTGATTATACATTTTGAGATTCGTTAGGATTGTAGCACATTTTTTCATCCATTTAACCTAAATTGTTATTTTACCCTTATTATCTTTTTACTTGTTGTCTTTATTTTTTAAAAAATTGTATTTTCGTCCCAGTTGTTACATATTTTGAATTATGTGGAACACTAAGAAACATTAAATGCTTCTAGAGGTGACATGACTAACTAGCTCAACTACGTGTTCATGTAGGCTCAACAGTGTGTGAATTTTTTCATATATATTTTTTATACGATATCATGCTAAAAATATTATTTTTAAACATATTTATATAACAATAGAATTTAATAATTTGACATATTTCTCTAGATTTAAGATTAAAATTTTATTTTATAATCATCAATATCTAAGATTTAGGTTTAGTTTTGGGAAGTTAACTACTTAACTTTTTTTGTGTTTGAAAAGGGAAAAAATTAACTTTTTAGTAGCTAGTTTTTTTGATAAGTATAATTTGACAATTTTATCCTTTATAGTTTATGATAGGGTGCACCCGACTGAACGCAATTTAGCCCGACCGAACGTGATGACCCGAGCATCGTTCTGTATGATCAACCCTAACCCGATCGACGTTAA
>JAVXUM010000001.1:41814505-41831246 GCA_035590655.1 Pouteria glomerata
TTTTTAATTGTAAATATTTTGTCAATTTTAAAATTTTGTCTATGTTTGTTACATAATATAAAAATAAATTATATTATTTAAATATTTTATTAAGATAAATTATTTTAATAAATAATATAAGTAAATTCAACTAATTAAATTAATTAGATAAATCAATATGTAATATATATTATTAAATTATTTTCATTAAATAATAAAAATAAATTAATAAATTAAAATTAATTTAATAATTAATATAATATAATAACCAATTTAATTTAATAATTCATTATTATTAAATTATTAAAAAAATATCATAATTAATTTAATTTAATTTATTTTAATAATTAAATTACTTTGTATAAAATAATTAAATAATAATAAATAATTAAATTAGAATAAGTATTAAATTAAATGAAATATATATATTATTAAATTATTTTTAATAAATAATAAAGTTAAATTATTTAATTTAATTCAATAATCAATTTAATATAATTTAATATTTAATTAATTATTATTAAATTATTTTAAATAAATCATAATTATATTTAATTATTTATAATTTAATTTATATAAATTATATTTTATTAAAATATTTCAATAAATAATTAAATTAAATTAATTAATTTACAAATAAATAGTTTAATTTAATAATTAATCAAATTTAATTATTTATTTAATATGAAATATATTTTGTTAAATTGTTTTTATAAATAACTTAATTAAATTTTAATTAATATATTTTATATTTACTAACTTAAATGATATAATAGTTATATGTCATTCAATTATTTTTAATAAATTATATAATTAAAATATAATTTAATATGTTTTATGTTTGTTGAATTAAATTATTTTAATAAATAATTTAATTTATTAATTTAAATTATTGTAAAATATATTTTATTAAATTCAATTAATTCTTTAAAAACTAATAAAATTAAATATTTTCTAAAAATAAAAAAATTAATAATTTTAAATAAAATTATATTTTTCAATAGAATTTAAATTTTTATTTCAGAAAAATAATAACATAAAATATAAATAGATAAATAAAAATAAAAAAATAATAATATTATCAAATGGCCCGTAATAGCCCAATTCTAATGACAAAAGTTTATTCCCCAATGCCGCCATGCATTACAAAAGTTTATTCCCCCACCCACGCAGTATGCCTAAGAGTTATCATCTAGAATGAATTATTTTTTAATTCATTAATAAATTTTTTTATAAAAATTTTAATAAACAAATTTAGGGTGTGTTTAATTTATTAATAAATGTTAAAAATTTTTTATTATTTATTTTATGATATAAATTATAAAATTATATTTTATTTTATTTTATCTCACTTTTTATTATTTTTATTATTTTAAACGCATCGACTGACACAATATTTAGAACTCAATAAAAGCCTCCAACTCAGCGATGCGTTTGCGCCACTAATCATTGTTAGAGACATTGTGGTCTTTTAGGTTGAGTTTGATGAGAAAAATAGTGAGTGTTTTTAGTAATTAGTTATTAGTTAATTATTAAAAAATTAATTTTTTATAATTAGAAAAAAAATTAATTTTTTAATAGTTAATTTTTTAATTTTTTATTCATTTAATATTTTTATCTTTTAATATTTAAAAAATATAAGGCATAAAAAAAATAAATTTAATTACTTTAAAAAAATAAAAAAATAATAATTAATAGCTGGAGTTACCAAATAATTTCGTCCAACGCAGCCTCAGTGTAACATGTCTTTTTTTATTTTCTTTTCTCCGGAGTTCGGTTCAGACACGAAAAAGGACGTTGGAAAAGTAAAATCTTTGACTTTCTTGAGTCGCCACAGGCGATCTGCCGTGCCAATTAATTTTGGGTACGTTTAGATTGATAAAAAATAAAATAAAATAAAATAAAATAAAATAAATTATAATTTTTTAATTTGTATAATAAAATAAAAAATAAATAATTTTAAAAATTTTTAATATTACTCATCGTTTTTTTTAAGAGATTTTTATTTTCTAAACGCAACCCTTGCTTTAAAAGAAGATATAAAATAAAACAGCTGACTATTCAATGGTTTCCTTCAATACTAACGCCCCAATCTTTACCAGTTCAACAATGACCAGACGGACAAGTCAGATGGCCAAACTCTAACCGAGCAATCTCCATTTCCAGAAATTTTCATTCTACTGATAATCATTATCCATGTTCTCGGAATCCAGCTCCTTGACATCTCCTCGAGTTCTTTCTCACTGAGAACTAAAATGGATTTGTTGCCCCTCCTTGTCCCTTTCTTGTCAATCTTTCTGATCTTTGGGCCGCCTTCTTCGATTCATGCCCAGCAGCCTTACGTTGGGAAAGCTACAACAGATTGTCCCAACGCAGACAATTCAACCTCTGTTCTCGGGTACACTTGTAATGGCTTCAACCGCAGTTGCCAAGCTTATCTTACCTTCAGATCTATATCCCCATATAACTCTGTTTCTTCGATCTCCGACCTATTTGGTGCCGACCCATCACAGCTTTCTCAGCTGAACTCAGTTGCTGAGAATTCCACGTTGGAGACCGACAAATTGGTCCTTATTCCCGTGAACTGCTCTTGTTCTGGCGATGATCAGTACTACGAATCGAACACATCTTTCGTTGTTCAGAGTGGAAACACCTATCTTTATATTGCAAACAACACCTTTCAAGGCCTTTCAACCTGCCAAGCTCTCCAGGCTCGGAACAGTAACCTCAGTGCTACGGACTTGCCTGTGGGTTCAAGAGTCACTGTTCCTCTGAGGTGTGCTTGCCCTACAAAAAACCAAACTGATGGTGGTGTGAATTATTTATTGAGTTATTTAGTCGCTTTGTCTCAATATATCTCTACCATAAGTTCAATGTTTGGGGTGGCTACTGGGAGCACTCTTGAAGCCAATGAATTATCTGGGGAAGAGTCCACCATCTATCCCTTTACTACACTTCTAGTTCCTCTCCAAAAGCCACCATCAATTTTGCAGACCATAGCACCACCACCACCTCCGCCATCACCGCCGCCGCCACCATCTACCCTTGCACCCAACAATACCTCCAACAAAACATGGGTATATGTTGTCATCGGAGTTGTCGGTGGCGGCATTCTTATTTTTGTCACCGGGTTCATTTTTTTCTACCTGTTCTTCCGTAAAAGTAAGAAAAAGACTGATCCAATTCTCACCTCGGAGAGCGTCGAGGCAATTGAGAAACCGAATGAGAAGAAGTTAGAGGAAGAGTCCATGGAGTTCCTAGAGGGTATTTCTTCTGTGGCTCAATCCCTCAAAGTGTACACTTTCGAAGAACTCCAATCCGCGACACAAAATTTCAGTCCTAGCCATTGGATTAAAGGATCGGTTTATCGCGGTACAATCAATGGGGATCCTGCTGCTATTAAGAGGATGAATGGAGACGTAACGAAGGAAATTGCTGTGCTAAACAAGATCAGCCACCTTAATCTCATCCGCTTATCGGGTGTTTGTTTCAACCAAGGGCATTGGTACCTTGTTTATGAATACGCGGTTAATGGACCCTTGAGTGATTGGATCTATCCCAGCAATCGTAATCAGAAGTTTCTGAATTGGACTCAAAGAATACAGATTGCTTTGGATGTGGCCACCGGGCTTAACTATATCCACAACTACACCTCTCCCCCGTTTGTCCACAAGGATGTAAAAAGCAGTAATGTTCTTCTCGACGGCGATTTCAGGGCAAAAATTGCCAAATTTGGGCTAGCAAGGTCAGCAGATGGGCAGGAGGGTGAATTTGCCTTGACAAGGCACATTGTTGGGACGAAAGGTTACATGGCTCCAGAGTATTTGGAAAACGGTTTGGTCTCTACAAAGTTGGATGTCTATTCCTATGGGATTCTCTTGCTTGAGATGCTTACGGGGAAAGAAGTATCTGCCTTGTATGAAAGCGTAAACGGGAACTTGTCAGACGTTTTGCAGCCTGTGATTCATGAGGAAAATGGGAAGGAGAACTTGAGCAACTTCATGGATTCTTCTCTGCAAGGGAATTATCCTGCAGAGCTTGCCATTTTTGTTGCTAGATTGGTTGATAGTTGCTTGAGGAAAGATCCATCAGGCCGCCCGGGCATGGACGAGATTGCACAATCTCTGTCGAGAATTATGACCACTTCACTGAATTGGGAATTGTCAAATAGCATCTCAGGCTACCAAAGTTTTAGCTAGAGTTCACATACAAACTTTGTTCCCTTTTTCTTTTTTTGTGTTGGGGGGGGGGGGGGGGTTATTTTTCTTCGATCTTTTCTTGTCATGATTCAGTAGTGTGAATGTTTTCAATAATATTCAGTTATTATAATGGAGGTTGCATAAAAAAAAAATGAAGGTTACATATGCAGATAAGTTTGTTTGCTGTTCCTTTTGCCAATAAGAGAATAGGACTCGAACAACAAAATTTGAAGGAACTGATTTCTTAATCCTTTCATTTGCAAGCTGTTAGAAATTCTGCAGGACTCTTGCCTTTTTTATTTTCTTTTGGGAACACAAAACATAAATAACCGGAAATTCACAAGGATTCATCATAAGGTGTAATGCTATCTCTAATATCAACGAGCTAGAACAGGACTGATAGTTGGAATGACTTCCTCCGCCTCCAACCCAGATGCCCAAGACCTTTCATGCATCTCCGGAGATGACTGAGTCAGCACAGAGAGGTTAAAGACTATTTCTGCCATGCTTGGCCTTGCTGAATACTTCTCCGACGTGCACGCCCTCGCTAAGGCTGCCACACTCAGAGCACCATCGATGGGGTAAAAGCTCTCCAAGTTTGGATCCATCCACTTCCTAAACCTCTCCCCTCTTTCCTCTCCATCTTCTTCCAAAATCCCTCTTATCTCATTCCATGACATCGCAATTTCACCATTCTCCTTTGTTTCCATGACTTTCTTCCCCGAAAGCAACTCCAGTAGAACAACCCCGAAAGCAAAAACATCCATTTTGGACATCACAGAGCCTGTGGCTGCTCTAGCAATGGAGAAATTGGAGATCTTGGCCTTGAACCTCGAGTCGAGAAGTATGTTGCTTGTTCTTATATCCCTGTGAACAATGCTTGGTTGAGTGTGCTCGTGCATGTATTGAAGGCCATTAGATACATCCAACGCTATATTCAACCTCTGTGTCCAAGTGAGGAATCCAACAAGCCCTGAAGAGGCTGAAGACTTGGGATACAACCATTTGTCTAGTGATCCATTTTCAGCGTACTCATAAAGCAAGAGACAATTCCTTTCATAGTCCGATGAGATGCCCATTAACTTCACCAAATTTGCATGGTTTACTTTCTGAACTATCTTCAATTCCTCTGTAGCATCCCTCGTTTTCTTCACAGCAAAGAGCTGACCATCGATCATGGCTCTGTACACCGACCCACTAATTCTAAACCTCTTACTTAGGTTCATAGTTGCCTCCATGATCACCTTACTTTCATACACAATTGGCTTGCCCAAATACCCTGAAACCCCGGGAAGTAGCTTACCCTGATTGACTTTAGGCTCGAAAGTTTCCTCTTTTGGTGATTTCTTAGTTTGGATGAGATCAGAAGTCTCCAACCAAGAACTATTCCGATTCAAATTCTTCCTTTTCTTAGACGAGAGACGAAGGTGAACGAACAAGCTTGCCAGAAGGAAAAACAAGATAATTACTCCACTGATGGATAGAACAATTACAAGGGTCCAACCTTGTTTGGATCCATGTCTAGCCAGAGTGGGGTAAGGCTGAGAAAGAACTGGGATTTGAGAAACCGGAATCAGCACGGGAAGACACAGAGCGGCGGTGAAGTTTCTGTAGTTATTTTCAGCCGCAATTTCATTTGGTGATGTATTAAACATTGTACCCAGAGGCAAGACATCGTCACCGGGTTGCCAGACATAGGTTATGAGATACTCGATTCCCCTCTCTAAATAGGACTTTGATGGGCACTTACAGAGCAGAGGAAACACCACTTCCTCACCAATCTGCAAGTTGGTTGGATTTAGCTTCGGATTGAGCTCTTCCACTCGGTGATAATTCGTGAGATTTTGAAAAACAAAGGTTGAAACTACGTAGAAGCTGTCGCCTTTCTCCATCCGGTATGTCACATTGGAGAAAAATGATGTTCCATTGCAGGTACAAGTGATGGGTATTAGTAAGAGTTGGTCTGGGAATAGTTCTTTATTCTCAGAAACAAGGTTACTGGATATGGCAATCCTCGAAGGACTGACACCAAACAGGTTAGATATGTTTCCGAGGTCAAAGTATTCAGGTCCGCGAGCACGGTACGTGACGTATGTTTCGCAGGGGCGAGGTGAGTTTGAGGGGCAGGAGAAATCTGTGTTCCCCTCGCTGTCTGGTAACTGAGAACCAACAAATAGAGGGTAAAAGAAGAGAGAGATGCAGAAGATGGGTTGCAAGGAGAGAATAGAGATTGCCATTGAAGTGATAACTCAGATGGTTAGCTAGCTGGCAGGAAGTTGTTTTGAGAGTAGTAGCTAGGCTAAGGTTGATAGAAAAGCCGAGCAGCATTGTTAGTGTGTTGCTTTCAATTCAAATAAAAAATTATATATATATGTTTGATTTAGTAAGAAATCGAACCTGAGAGGCCTCTTGTCCCCTAGCTTTGATTTGTATGATTCTCTTGGCATTCTTCTGCCTCGTGCCTGATGTATTTTTCGCATTGACCAGACTCTAACCCACAAAGCACTTCTTTCCAATATTCTGAACTGCTATTCTTTTGTGCTAGTTTAATACAAGAACCCAAGATAGGGCGGCAAGTTGTCTACACTCTCTCTCTCTCTCTCTCTCTCTCTCTCTAATATATATATTATACAAGTATATATACACCCGCACTAAGTCAGATAATTGAAAGATTTGGCAAACTATGCCAAATGGCTTCACCAAGTTATGTATGGACTAAGAAAAATTAGGTTGATCGTCTATTAGCAGCATTAGATATCAATGCTGACAAATGTAGAGAAGTGTATATAATTATGGGGTGTTTGGTTGACAAAAATTTGGTAAAAAAGTATGATAGAAGTAAAAAATTTTGATGTAAAAATAATATATGATAAAATATGATTAAAAAAATAAAAAATTGATAAAAATTACCGCCATTATGATTATTGGCTTGTTGGGCCCTTTTCAGTTGCTTCGTTTTTAATTATTATTATGATTGTTATTTTAATTTGTGTGTCAATATAAACCGGAACAGGGAAGCAGCATAGATTCCTATCTCCAGCTTCTATCTGTTGTTCATTATGAAAGTTCCAAAGTAAAGGGTAAGGACTAAAAATTCATGATTTGTGATCCAATCCCCCATCAGAGGGACATTGTGGTAGATTTTGCAAAGTATTCAAAACAAATTGTAGAAAGGGACTTGGACGAAAATCTATTATGTTATATTTAGTAATATCATTCATATAACCATTCAATTGCGGCTTGGGAAAATTTGTTCCATGAAAAATGATTGTGTTTAACTCTGACTTCTTTTTTGAATTAACACCAAAACTTAACAAATCAATCCAAACTTAATTTAGAGGTTTGTGTTTATAAACGCGCGCACACACTTTCTAACTATCTCGATGTAGGACAGATAATTCATTAACATCTTCTTTGGGTAAGGACAAGATTGAACATTTAACTCTCGTTGACTCTTTTATGTTTAAAACATTTTGGATTAATATTAATTTTTTAATAACTTTAAAATATCAAGGGTACTTTAATAATTTTAATTTTAAAATAAAAAAATCATTGGCTCTCTTGCCTCAATGGAGCTATGCCCTTGCATAAAATACATTTAACTCGCAATTGCCATAAACCCAAGTACAGAAACCTAACAAGTTCCATGGATAGCCAAAAGATACTCAAAATGAGACTTAGTGCGTTTGGATAAGGACGGAACAAGGAATACTAGTTGAGGGGGGGAAATATCTAAATTCAACAAAAATATTGTACCTAAAAAAAATTCTAACGGTAGAAGGGACCAATTACTATATTATAATTTTTTACTTATAAAATATAAGATATTGATAATAATTTTGGCCGTAACATAAGAGGGCGAAGTTTAGGTTTATTTACTATTGAGAATTGCTCAATATGAAATTTTAGTACGTTTAGCGATTCAGACTACTCCAGCCACACGTGCTGTGATAACTGTGTTGGCGGGAGGAGGGATCATCCAACAGCAAAGACAGGAATGCCTAAACTTTACTGGCAGTCCCAAAGAGAGCACAAGTAAAATAGGCTAAATAGCTGTTCCAAACAAGAACATAATTATATAAAATTAAAACAATGACTACAGAACAACAGCTCTCTCACACTTAACAGTAGGCAAGCACCTCTCTGCCCAGCCCTGTCCATGCCAGAATGTTTCTGAATCATTTTAATCTCTCTTTGGAAACAGTCTCTTTGTGTGCGGAGGTAAAGCTGAATACATTCGACTCTCCTTCCCAAGAATGTGGAATGCTTATGCACTAAATTGCTCTTTTTTCAAGAGCTAAATGAAGCATCACTATATATTCACTCCTAAAAATCAGGCAATATTTCATTCATTTAACATCACATTTAAACCTTATCATCCAACTGCAGCTTCATCCTGTCTTATCCAAGGTTGTTCCACTAGGCTGTAACAATCCTCAAGCACTAGTGCTATACATTTCACTTTCATGGAAACTACTAAGAAAAAAAAAAAAAAAACTTTACTCAGGACAATATAACTCCTACAAAAGTCTTCCTCAGTGACTTATTTTTTCTCACGAACTTTCTTCTTAAATTAAAAGTAGAGATGAAGTGTGATACCCCAAACACATATATATGGATTATCCGTATATATAGTCACCGTATTCATTATTTCTTTTCTTTTTTTATCGAGTATTAAAATTAATATGTGCTATCATCTGGGATGGAATGACCAAGCAAAATTACTTGATGATTCAGCAGGGGAAGCTTCCAGTAAGCCGAATATGGTCAAGGGTGACTTTGAGACCATACTTGTGCACTGCTTCATTACCTGCTCTGAATCCTTCTCCATACGCTGCAGAAGTATCAGACTCTATCTGGTGCACGGAAAACTCACCAAGTTTCTTCTCAAATTCAGAGCGTTTTCCCTTCTTTGATGGTGCGGAACCAGAGGAAGAAGCAGATGATGACGAAGAAGATGAAGTTGGAGCAACATTACCAGCAGAACCAGCCTTAATCTCAGATTCCAACCACATATGAGCCAACACTTGGCAGATTCCTTCTTCAACATTAGGACTAAGATTACGGTAGCCTGCAAAGAACAGTAAATATTAGCTTTAAAAAAAATGAGACGATTAAAGAGGCAAATTTTATTGAGCTAATAATATTTATTGCAGATCAGAAATGTACCTTTAAGCCGCAGCCACGCATGCATCATCTCATGAGCTAGGATTGACCCAGTCAACAACCTGAATAATTTACATTTTTAGTTTCATACATCGATCTCCAGCACGAACTAAACTCTAGAAAATGGAGAATTAAGAAGGTTAATATTACCTTGGGAGACCATACAAAATGAGGATGGCCGTCACTTCACATTGACGGATTAGCCTATAAGGCTCAGTATACACATCTATAATTCGAGAGCCCCCAATAATTGGCCTCCTTGAAATCTGGTAGTTTCGGTGAATTTGATGAATGCATGTCGTTATAAAATTAAATTCTCAAATTTTTAAAGATGAGAAGTTCAGGAAATGAATGCCATACCTTGCTGACGGTTTGTTCTTCTGACAGGCAAAGTCCTCTTGTTTCAGGCAAGTGATGGTGACCCTACCCCCAATAAGGAAAGCAACAGGAATTAGTTAATGACAATACGTAAAAAGAAATGTATATATCTAAGTACAACAATCTCAACGCATTAGACTCACATTCTTTTCTCCTTCCATGGCTTCATTTAGAGCCTGCCTCTCAACCAAGAGTAGTGGAATTTGCTGCTCCACTTTCATAATTAAACCTTCGTAAAATTCTTGTATTTCGAGGTAAAGAGGTTGGCATTCATGCGTATCCATTATGGCAGAGTCCAAACACTCTAGACAAAGTTTCCGACCATCATCTAGCAACAGATATCTCGTGTCACGTGGCTGCATATAAGGAAGGCCTTCGTTAACATTGCTACAAAAATAGAAAGCCTATGGTGTCTCTATCTCAAGGTAGGCTCCAAAAGGGATATCTTAGGAGCTGCAACAATGATCTTTCACTTTTCTTTATTTTTATGTATTATTTCACTGACCTCCAATCTTTCACAGCTACAACACCGAGGAGTCCTGTCACGTTCATGTGAGGGGCAGTATTTTTGTTGCCAAAAACGATGGGCTCTATACTCAATGAGACCAGTTGCATTTGTTGGGATCTGGACAGAGATGAAAACAAGTAAGACCAAGGCCGGTTAGCATCATAACACAAGAACAAATATGGACTCCGTTTATTAAATAGTTCAGTAATACTCTAGGTAATAGCAAGTGCAAAGCCCAATTTTTTAAAAATATCTAAGGAAGTCAATATTTACTGCCTTCCAACAAAAAGTAGCTTCCTCATTCCAAAAACCGTGGTTATACTGAAAAAAAAGAGAAGCACCAGAGTCAAGATG
Source organism: Pouteria glomerata (assembly GCA_035590655.1). NCBI lineage: Eukaryota > Viridiplantae > Streptophyta > Magnoliopsida > Ericales > Sapotaceae > Pouteria > Pouteria glomerata. The sequence goes on from JAVXUM010000001.1 coordinate 41,825,090, forward strand.
ATTTGTGCTTGGAAAATTTTATAGGATTAGGAAATTTCTAACTGGAAACATATGGTCGCAATTTCCATCGGGTAGATCTTAAAATTCCAAAGTTAATTGTTGGGCATGACTCTGATGACCCTCAAAGCACATCAAAAGTCAAATTACCCAACAAGCACAAGCATAAGAGCGCAAACTTTTTTCGTGAAATGGTTGAAAAGCTTCCATTTCTTAAGAGACCAAAACAAAATACTAATAAAATATTAATTCTGATATTTCCATTAAGATATAGTAAAAACACACAAAATAGATGTCAATTTATTCTTTTAAAATTTTCGATGTAACTTCTTTTTTCTTTTTTATGGGGCAAGTTGCAAAATGTTACAGAAGTATTTTCAAAATATTCTGTTTCTAGGCTAACCAAAACATCCTATCGAAACAAAAATTTTCATCGTTGGCTCTAATAGCCCAAAAACATGATTCTTCCACAACATCACTTTGGAATACATCCCTTTTGTGAGCATGATCCTTCCACAAAGTTGCTCTGGAATACATTTGTTTTCCGAAATTCTAGGGATTTTACAGAGTACAAATTGCCATCCTCAAACATGCCTAACAAGAGTATGCAGCAAAATAATAGACTCCTAACTGGTGTAAAGTTTTCAATATAGAGACTTGTAACCAAGTTCATTTGGAACCAATCCAGTAAATTTTTGGCTGACAAAATGATGGTCCTGGTAATTTTTTTGCAGATACAAAATTGGCTGGAAATTTAATGCCCCCAAAACTGCGAAACACTTTTAGTCAGAATTCTGAAGTTGGAAATGGCATTAAGGCATTTATCAGTTGACCATATTAGCTAATAAGCTTTTCTAGCAAATTTTGTGATCAGTAATCAAGAGCATACTATTTAGTTAAAAAACAGAGAGAGAATAGGAGAAGCAAATCCAATGAAAGCTACCACCATGTAGAACTATTAAGCAAATAGAAACTATAAAATAACAGAAATGGTATATGAGGATTGCAGAAGTACGAAATTAACATAAGGTAAATAAAAATGAGTAATGCAAAATAAAGTAATTAATGGACACTTACAAAATTCTTGCAAACATCACATTTTGGGTGATGCTTCTCCTTATAGCAAGCTTTGTGGTAAGGGTGGTGATTCTCGGACATAGAAAACTGTAGAAGGAAGAAGCAGTGAAATTTTTCAATCTATGTCATCCAAATGATACTAACTATCAATGAGAAAAGGACGGTAAACGAATCCTTGAATACTTTGTTACCCAATTGTTACAAACAAAACTCAAAAGAGGAATGCCAGACAACAAGAATTCTTAACGGAAAAGATTTACCAGAATGATGTGTCTGTCTTTCGATATTATCACATTGAAAAACTAAAATCAATTAAAATGTCCTTCTATTACACAAATGCCAGTGGCACATCATACTGGTTAAAATTTCTGGTAGAACAGCATTCTTTTAAAATCAAAATAGCCTTGAACCAGATTTGTACCTCATAGTCCGAAATGGGTTGGTTGCAAGCATGACAACGAAAACACTCCGGATGCCAAACACCTCCCATGCAACTCAGATAACGTCCTTGACCAATTTCACCATTGCAACCAGCACATATCCTACAAACAAAAATTGCAGATGGAAAATCTTATCCTCCAAACGGAATGTTATGTACAAGAGATCCATAGAACTCAAAGATGTTATACAAGGCTGGTTTGAGAGTCCGATTTTGTCAAGGGCATAGGAAATGCTCCAAATTGTTTATTAAGGATGTCTCCTCCCATAATTACAGCGACAGAAATACAAATTCTACCATATCAAAAGAATATCATTCAATTATTTGACCAGTTAGTTTGAAACTAAAAACTGTTTAACATGTTAATTCCATGGGGTTTCCTTGTCTTGTTTTCTGTGAATCAGATTATTCATTTTGTTCACATTTCCAATAAGCATTCAATCTACACAAAATAGTAGTGCAATCATGCATTTGCAAGTGGTGGCTGACATGGAAAGTCTTACAAACTGACACTTAACCAATTTCACATACAGTTTTATGCATCTTTCCTTTGAATTAGCAAAGAATTATCCCATTTTGCAAATAATAATAAATAATGCATTATTTTAAATTGAAGACATTGGAATTTCTTCCCCTTAGCAATTGCCCCTTCTCATGCACTTGGCTAAATATTTTAATATGGAAAATGACTTTTCTGCCTGTGCATGGTAGCTGACAAATTACATGGACAAATGTGATTGCAGATTGATTTGGGAGAAGAAAAATTACGGACAGTAGAAACAAACATAAAAGACATTATCTGTGTTTTAAGTCAGATTCTTGTCTAGCTTTGGATCAGAGGGACAGGCAACAACTATATATACACTTATCTATATTCTGTTCCCCTTTTTTTTCTCAAAGAGATTTAATATCAAAGCAGAACTATCCTTTTGAATATCAGATAGTGTTCCAAGAAGAACAATTTACCTGTCTGAAGCAGAATAGGAATAAGGATAAGGTGAAAATGAATTTCCATAATTATATCGAGGTGGAGAATTCATATACAAACTTTCTTGCATGGCCTTAGCAAGTTGCTCATCTTCCTCCACATAAGGCTCATCCTTCTCGGCATGAGGCTCATCTTTATCTTCACAAGGGTCATCATCTAGTGAATCAACATATAGAAACAAGAAAATTTGATTTACAAAAATGATAGTGCATTTTCCTCTGGTTAAAGGCAGACAAGATTCCTTGCTAGCTACGAATCAGAGGACAAAACTTTGACTCTACCTTCAATCTTAACTCCAATGCGTATTCACAGCAGAGAGAAGCAGGACACATGAATAGAAAAATACATTACTCAAATAAATTTCAAGCTGAGAAGGATATTTGTCAAAACAATTTTGGACACAATCATAAGCCGAGTGCCAAAAGCTACAAAAGATCTGTTACCGAATTTTGAGAATACTATTCATGAGTTCAACTCATTATTCAATTGATGGATATTCCTTCATCCAAAAGATAACACGTCTTGTCCAAGAGGTTGATCACAGGGCAGGCTTATATTTCAAAAGTTATTCAACGGTTTTAGCTCGTCTGATACTACTATTACAAATAGTTAACTTAAAACAGAAGCACAAAAGCATGAAGTCTACTCTTTAGGCAACAAGCTACTAACTCAGCAGGAACGGAAGTAGGAACTCTATCATAGAGGCTAGATTATGGATCCTTAAAGAGAGTAATAAAGGGAAACAGATGTATAAAGCACCATAAGAGACTTAATATTTATCTTTATTTGGTATCTTCATTTTAAATATATTTCACATTACTCACCACTAAAATCTTGTTAGTAAAAGTCACAAGTACTTCCCTATGTTACAGTTGACTAGAATGTTTAATGGTGACTGCTTATTTGATTGTTAGACGTACCGATTACTTTTTTCCCTTTCGGATCCTCCTCTGAAAGTGAAAGTGCAATAGCCCAATCAATATCTTCATCCTCAAAATCTGAGCGTGCATCCTACATCCAAGTCCCCCAATTACATAGAGTTAGCACAAGAAAACTATAAGGAACAAACTTAGAAAATCATGCAAAAAGCTTACTGGGGGCTTCAGAGCATTTGCCCCTTCCCCCATATGGTATCCTAAACAAAACGGGAGTCATTTCCATAGTAACAAAAAACTAAAAACCTAGAGGAAAAAGAAAAAAAAGAAAAGAAATACCTCGGCTGAGGGGCCGCCCCAATTTTTGTCATCCCTATCCTTCCCAGGATATTGCCCTGCTGAAACTTTACGGCTGGAGCCTTTAAAAATCTTGCTTAGCCAGCCCATAATGCGCATATATGTTGACTACTTGTAGGCCAGAAAATATTTCCCTGCACTCCATATAATGCGTATTGAACATTCAGAAATATGATAGACGATTCAAACAATTGACACAATATAACAAGAAAACTCTATCCGGGAAAAACCTCAAAAATCATTCATTGTAAAAAAGTTGGTTACAAAAATTTCAATATCGCAATAGATCGACTTCTTTACTCTGTATTGTTGAACTTTTTTGCTCGACTACATAATTCACCAACTCCCAAGCAAAAGCCATCTTCGACTGGTGAAAAAACACGCACTAAATTCTCGACAACTGCTGAATTCTCAGTTTTTAAGATTTGAACTCCTTCGAATCAAGCATGCTCAATAATTTCGGCTAAGTAGTTGAGAAAACACCTTGCAATATTCCTCTGTCTATGAAACCCTAGATACGTCCAGAATTCCTAACTCATAGGGTTTCCAAAATGTAATTTGGAAACTGAAATTACGTATTTGTGGGCTTCCAGGCTTATTCTAAGTCTTTTATAATTCATTCTAACTCGACGCCTACATCGAAGTCTACAAATTATAGAACTTTATATTGACTATGAATTTACCAATTTTATTATTTTATCACTAACACATATTATCGCTGAAAACTTCATAACTGAAATGAGATGGAAATGTTTGCTCCGCCCATTGAAGAGAAATAAGAATATCATCAGTCAGCAGACCTTGAAGCAGGGCGACCTTTGGGAGTTCATTTAGAGCCAAATTCCAAGTATAGAAATAGATACTAGAACAACCAAAAATAGAAATTCTCCACAAGTATCAATTATTGAAACATAAGGTGCGTCTAGATATCTAAAGATTTCAAATTAATGGATTTGAGATTAAATTAGATTGAAATATAAGTTAAACAATTAATCTATCTAATAACATATGGAATTTTTCTAATAATTAAACAATTAATCTATCTAATAACATATGGAATTTTTCTAGTAATTACTACTAAAGCAATTGTGTCACTACTTCTTGAAATGGTAATCACATTATGAAGGATTTCAAAAAATTACTTTTTTTGTGATAATTTTAAACATATCATAATTAACCATTAAGATTATTTAAATTCATAATGAAATTCCTATCTAAATTGACAAACTTATATTAGAACAATTATCTTAAATAATTAGTATTAAACCCCTTAACTTTAAATCTATAAATACAAATGTAACCTAAGTTTTTTCATATAGAAGATTCTTAAATATGTTATTTATAAATAAATATGAGCAATAATTGCACATACGGAGGCCTACGTAAATATGAAAAGGCATAAAATCCAGGCTATATCAGTATATATATCATGGCAGACACTAAATGAAGTCCGACCGGTTTGTCTTGATCGGCGAGAAACTTCTGATTTTGATGCACCAGCTTTGTTGACGGAGCCCAAGGGAAAGATAAAGAAGGCAGATACAGAAATGAAAGGAGATAGAAATATCAATAGTTGATATCTAATCAAGCCAAATTCATCACATCTGGGTGAAACAGCTATAATTGAATGGTGGAGGGATTAGTTTCAAGATTTAGGATTGTTGAATATCCGGGGTTGACAAAGCTGTTTCTTCTGTCCTGAAATATCACGATCGACTATGGGAGATCTAACGTTGTTGGTTGAAAACATATGAATGATCACAGCCCAGAATTACATAGAACATCCTCCACCAACCCATCGAGGAAAAATAAAACCCTCCACACCAACCCACCAAACAAAACAAATGAATTTTTCCAAATTGACGTGCTTCGGTGAATTACAGACTTTGATTTGCAAATTTTTTTTTTTTTTTTCAATCAACAACAACAATTGAAGAAACGGGTAAGAATCAATTGTTGGGAACTCACCACAAACTTTTGCAGAGACAAATTAGTCCGATGAAAACCTGATCAATTGAAGTACCCAAATCATAGTCACCAGCAAAGAATTAGAAGATGATACAAAAAAGGTATTCTTTTCCCCCACAGGCCTCGATTGCCATCAGCAGCTCTCACAATCAGTGCGTGGGAAGAACAGATAGAGAGAAATAAATAAAATGACCGGTATCTTCTTCGATGATAAAACACTCAGATGAAGGAACATTCGAGTGAAGAAAAGAGAAAAGAAGGCAACAGAATGAACGAAAGACGACTTGGAATCAAACCAAACAAAATCCAAAAAGGGAAGGATGAAAACAGTAAAGTGGAATATATAAATATATATATATTTATTTTGGTTATGAGAAAATCAGTCATCTATCTATCCCTCTTACCCACCCCATCAATAGGATTGAAGACAAGCGTATCAGAAACCAGCTGGGGGGT
>JAVXUM010000001.1:41885284-41895881 GCA_035590655.1 Pouteria glomerata
TCTTGACCTCGTAGTTATCAAATTTAAGATTTTTTTTTTTTTTTAGTTAATAGTTGTGTTATTATTATTATTATTATTATTATTATCAACCAAAAAAGCTGTTTGGGACATGCATTGAACATCAGAAAAAACTGCCCATTATAAGAAGTTGCAGGTTAGGTTGACTGGCACATGCTATCCCATTGCTTCTTAATGGACAAATAATTAGTAAAATGATTGTGATCATTTCCTCCATTAGCGAAAGTACTTTAAGAATAAAAAAGAAAAAAAGACAAAAGAGGAAAAGGAGACAAAAAAAAAAAAAGAAAAGTCACGCCAAGTAATTTGGTTGACACTTGCATAAACCCAAACTAAGTAGTGGTTTAAGAATGGTTAGCTTATTTTTTTTTTCGTCTTATTTTTTTAATCAAAATTTAATTTTTGTATTCTTTAATAATTTATAGACACATTACTAATATTCATAAAAAAAAAAAAAACGAAATTAATCCTTCCCAAATCACCACTAAGGGGTGCAAGCGTAGAGATAACAGGCACATCTTTCTTTCAATCTTCCCGGGATTTCTGCCAAAGCAGAGAGAGTGAGACTTTATTTGGCATCCAAGAACAAATAGAAATATTTATTTATTTATTGTTAAACCCAAAAGACGCTGCACTATGAAACCTTTACAAAATATTTATTCGATTTTCACAGTACAAAAATTTAGGCTCGTCCTTTTGGATAGCAAGATATTTTAAATTAATAAATTTATACTAAATTATATTAAAATATAAAGAGTGTTAATTTACATAATAATATATGAATTTTTTTTAATAACTACTACTAAAAGTAATAATATTACTATTTATTAAAATGATAATCCAAAAGATTTTAAATAATTAACTTTTGTGATGATTTCAGATACATCACTTTAACTTACGTCAAATTCATGATAATTATTATTCTTCCATTTTAACAATAATTAACACTAAATATCATAATTTCAAATTTATAAATATAAAAACAATCTTATATGCACTAGAATATAGTATGGATGTATCTATTTTCGTGGGTAAAAGTGATTGGAGAGTATCGTGTGTGCGCGCGCGCGCGCTTAGAGTGATAAAAAATAAAAAAAAATAAGAAAGTTGTGATTTGAGTTAATTTTAAGTGTTTGACATCTAATAGAATTTTTTGAAGGAAAATAGTGATACTTTTATACTTTTTTAACAAAATAGTTGGAACGATTTTTGAAATTCGTTCTCATAAATTTAAAAAAATTAATATAAAATAATGATAATGGTACTCGTTTGAAAATTTTTAACTCGAAAAATATGATTGTCAAAAAAATTTATCCATTCAATTAATTTTTTCTAAATTTTTTATTTTTTAGTAAAATATTAAAATTTTTTGAATAACATAAAAGTAGATATGTATAATAAAATTTTAGTAATTTATAAAAATTATTAGATATTTGTTTTATTTTTTAAAATTTTTTAACGCTCCGAACGAGCCCGTAATGTATGTATGGGGCAGAGGTGGTGGGAGGGAACGCGGGCCACCAACGCCATTACCAATTCCCACTGGCTTGCCAACGATAATGGGGTTTGGTATCTTACTCCGTTATTAACCCCTAATCTTTCTCGGATTTGTCCACTTATTGAATAAATTTATCTGCTTTTGACATTTTAGGGTCTAGTGAGAGACTTTTCTCCAACTAAAGCACACGGGCTGGTTTACTTCTTTTAATGCTAAAGGACCCTCCATTGCCCAAAAGCCATCAGATTTGGAGGGAATGACAAGAGTCCCTTCACAGAGAAGATTTCCCGGTCAAAAGGGGCCATCTTTAGTTAGCCGCATTTGTTTGTTGATTGCTATTTAGTTTTAGTTTTATTTTTATTAATTTTTTTACGCACGGCTGTCTTGTTCAAACTACAGACCTGTGTTTCGCGCTTCACAGCAAACCATCAATTGATTACTAGTCCTGGTTTGTTCTTGTGTTGTAATTCTAGGGGACAAAAGTGGGGTTTTTGAATATGAGCACGTCTTCCGAATTTACCATCTGGGTTCTCTTTCTTTCCTCATAGAGTGCATTGGTAAATGCTCTTTACCCTGTTTTCTCTGTTTTTTCCTCTTTCGTTTTTCCTCTCCATTATTCGATGCTAAATCTGGCTTAGAAACTACATTTTTTTTTGGGTGGGTGGCTGGGTGGATGTGGTTTGGTTTTCAGAGATGGGTTTTGAAGGGTGTGGCAGTAGCCAGGTACAAGTTATTTCTGGACACAAGCGTTGTAAAAGGTATTCATTAGATTGCTTGTTACTTGGCAATCTTTCTTTATTCAATCTTCATACTTGAAGTTATTAATGGGTTACTTGAAATTGAGGAGAAGTGTAAAATGGTTGACTGAGGGTAACTGAAACTAGAGCTTTCAGGGTTATACATGGTCTAATTTGAAATCAAGAAATGGTAGAGCAAATTAGTTCGTGGCCTTTTATTTGTTTATTTTGGTGCTATTTTCCCAATCCTCATTGAATTGGTGATTTATAGTTAAGACTTAATTTTTGTGTCAATAGTGAAAAGTTTTAGGAGTCTTTGGAAATGTGGAACTATTATATCTCGGATTTTGGCTTAAAAATTGTTGATTTTCAGTTTTCATCAAATTCGATATCTTTTTGATACTGTTTTTTTTTGGTAAGTTCTTTTTGATACTGTTACTGAGTATATACCTCTAATTATTAATCATTTTAGATGGGATATGGAAGTCATCAATGTGAGGATCCAATTGTGATGAGACTTCTTTATAACAAACTAAGTTGCAGAAACTGTGCTGGCTTGAGCTTCTCAACAATATGTAGATTTGAATATGGCTATAAACAATTTTCTCGCAATCTTTAAATGCTTTCTCCTCTCATCCATTTCTCTTGACATTAAAGTTGTTTTCAATGGCAGCTTTCCTGAAAAAAGAGGGCTTGAAGAAGATAAATGGGATAGTTTCCCAGAAGCTTCACACCATCTAAAGCTGGTAAAAGTCACTATCTCCTGCCCTTCGTCTTAGTAATTCAAAAGTACCACTATAAAAGATTTCATTACAACTCTTTTTGGCTGTCTGCTTTAGTATATATTTTAAATTTCATCAAACCCTTAAGCATGGTGCCAGCCAGATCATCGATACATTGATCTATTGTTTCTTCTTTTCCCCCTCAATATTTGGCACATTTGCTAGCTGTGTGATGGCTCTTTGAGATTGTTCCATGTTGTAATTTCAAACTGAATGATTCACTATCTTGAGGACCAATCAACAATCCATTCCCATAATTCTTGATTTTTGGAATTAATTTGTTTTTACCAGGATATGAGGCACTTGAATGACTATGTCAAGGCCAAGGAAAAGCAGTTGCCTTGCTCTCAACTCCAAATTTCTTTGAGACGAGAGGTATAGAACTTGTCTGCCAACCTTTAATACAGTCAGAGGTTTCAGTGCACTGAAATCTGAATTCTTTGAAATCAAAGTATGGAACTAGAACATGTGATATCAAGGCACGTGGGATTAAAAGATACAATATGCTCAAACCAGTCCATGTTTTTCCCATAGCTCAAGTAGGTTTTGCTTTATGATAAGAATTCATTCTTTGCTTTTATTATTTAATAATTCATTTCATATTCTGTGCAGATTCTGCAGCTTGAGAAAAGATTACAAGATCAAGTTGTCGTCCGACGTGCTTTGGAAAAAGCACTGGGACTTGGTTGTAGGTTTTACTCTCATGATATCACAAATGAAACCTCATTGCCTAAGGTAGATTCTTCTTGTTTTCACTTAAAGGAAAGAGATTAATTTTTTCAAACCAACCCCCTGCCAACAACAAAAGCATGCAAGCAGCTTCCCAACCTTTTGAGATTATCTTTTTGCCTATATATGTTGATTGGTCTAGATAATTAGACTGCTTTAACTTTTGACCCATTTGTAAAATTTGCTGAACTGTTGATGTATGCCTTCATTTTGCATAACTAATGTGTTTGATAGCTTATTTTTCTTTAACCGTACCAGTATTTTAGTAATAGTCAATTAATCTTTAGAATCTGATGTTGATTTATTTTTTGCTTCATTATCACTTTATTTTTGTGAAATAATAAAATTAAAGAAATCTTTTATTTGACTCTAGCCAGCAGCAGATCTGATTAAAGAAATTGCTGTATTGGAGCTTGAAGTTGTGCATTTGGAGCAGTATCTTCTCTCATTATACCGAAAAGCATTTGATCAAGAAATTTCCTCATCTCCATCTACGGTAGATGAAAGATTAAAATCTCCAGAGACTTCCTTGAGAGGATGGCATCTACCAGTTTTCAGATCTGACATTACAACAGAGAAGGAAAATTCAACTTCTCAAGTTAGTTGTCAGTCACTTGTCAACCTGATGAATGCATCAAGTAATATGGGCGAAGAGTCCCTTGTCAACCAGTCAAATGAATTCAGTAATATAGGAGAAGAGAAACTAGAAGATTCTTGTGTTCACCCCTGTCACTCCTCACTATCACAACATTCAGTTCTATCAACAAGAACATCTGCTACAGAAGACTCTCTGAGTAGAGCTCTTCGTCCTTGTCAATCTCAGCCTTTGTCCATGATGGAGGTAACTTAAATTTAATCATCTAAAATTATAAATGTCACCATATGAGTTTGACTCCGCCATAGTTGCCAAGTATTCTTGCCATATCAAGGGCCTATTAATCTATTTATCTAGCACCCCCCCCCCCACCCGTGGCCAACGGCCCTCCGCGGGGGGTGGGGTTCAAATACATTGCGACGTTGACATTCATTTGTTGTTATGCCAAGCTCCCTTACCATTGTTCATTTTTCTTTAGTAAGTGAAAATAATAGTAAGTCTGATTGTAGAGGAGACTAATCCTTTAAATATGGGCATTCTGCTTGTTGTGACCTTTTTTTTTTTTGGCTTCTCCACAGTATGCTCATAATGCTTCTTCAAATATAATCAGTCTGGCGGAGCATCTTGGTACCCATATATCTGATCATGTTCCTGAGACACCTAACAAGCTTTCAGAGGATATGATCAAATGCATGTTAGCTATATACTGCAAGCTTGCAGAGCCACCCTTGAAATGGCATGGTTTGTCATCACCCAATTCATCCTTGTCATCAATGAGTGCATTTTCTCCAAAAGATCAATGTGAGTGGAGTCCAGGGTTCAGAAAAAATTCATCTTTTGATGTACGGTTGGATAATCCTTTCCATGTGGAAGGACTAAAGGAGTTCAGTGGACCTTACAGCGCAATGGTTGAAGTGCAATGTCTATATAGAGACAGTCATAACCTGGGAGATATTGAGTACAGGCTACAAATTTTCAGGTGAGCTTTGGTGGTCCATTGTTGCAAGGAAGTCATGGTGTGGTAATCTTTTAGCATACTGAATATAATTTGGAATCTATAAGTTGTTGCAATCTGGTTTAGGCTTATTGATTGTATGAGTTGTTATATCTAGGTCACTTATTTGTCGATTAGAAGAAGTAGATCCCAGGAAGATGAAACGCGAAGAGAAGCTGGCATTCTGGATCAACGTACACAATGCGTTGGTGATGCATGTATTTAATCTCATCAATAAGAATATGAACTTAAAACATAATCCACCTCATACAGCTATATCTTTGCTTCGACCATGGTATAATGTGCCTTTTTTCCTCTTAACTGAACAGGCATTTTTGGCTTATGGGGCTCCACAAAATAATGTGAAGAGATTCTTTCTACTATTGAAAGTAAGAAATGTCTTGTTTGTTTCCTTGAGGAAAAATCCAGTTTGAATTTTATTTTCTTACAACTTCACATAATGCAGGCTGCCTATAATGTTGGAGGTCACATAGTAAGTGCAGATACAATACAGAATTCCATCCTTGGATGCCGCATGTCTCGACCTCGACAGGTAGATACTTTGTGGGAGATTTTACTTTGTAAGTTTTTGCATCTGTTGTTATAGCCCTTGGAGCTTTTATGTTTAATATATTTAATTTAGGGATGTATCTCTGGGTTAAATGTATTTTTGGGGTATGTGGCTGGAAATACTGTGCCACGCTGATTATTTGTCATGAGAATTGAAATTTGGAAACCTTTTACATGCGAGTTTATTTTTTATATTAACTTATTTTTTCATTTAAATTTTTTTTCCCAAATATCCGTCATTTTGATAAAGCCACCCTTCTAAACTTTTAAATAAAAAAGAAAAAAGGCAAAAAAAAAACAGAGAATATCCCAATTGTTTAAATTAATTATTCTCATACAATTAATTATGAGTTTGAAGTAATTGTTTTTGTATCGTATTTAGTGGGACTGACAAAATTGCTTCTGCTTGCAGTGGCTTTACTTGTTACTTGCTTCAAGAACAAAGTTTAAGACCGGAGATAAACGTCAAGCATATGCCATCAAACATCCTGAACCCCTTTTACACTTTGCACTATGTTCAGGAAGCCATTCTGATCCTGCGGTAATTCCTTCCATAACCTTTTAGTGGCACTTTTTTTGTATGCAATGCAAATAGGTCAGGTTGTTATTTGGTATCACTTTGAGAATGCTTTTGAATGGGCAAAGTTATTGTTTCACCAAACTTAACAACATTGCTTTTTGAGGTTATTTGCGATCAATGGGGTTAATAATCACATCCACGTCCATTGACCTTGCACTTACAGCACATGGTCCCAGATGAATAATTTTTTCTTGGCTGCTTTACAATGCTTTGGGGGAATTAATAAATTCTGAGGGTCGTACCTAGTGCCACAAGGTTTCCACTTTATGGTATTGTGGCTGTCTTGGCCCTGCATTTTCTGCAGAGAAGTTGACATTTAATAGGTGGATTACCTTTGTTCCTGTTTTTTTGAAGGATAGTAGGTAGGCATCCTTAACCCTTTTTTCTTTTTTTTTTTTTCATCAGGAGATTGATTTCTTGTGAAGTGAATTTGTGCCACAGCTGGATGAGCCTTGTTGTCACACTAGGGACAAAAACTAGTTAAAAGACAGATAGGCCATTATGCCATAGGTCTAAGTTGCATGGACTCTTCTACCTCCTCTAATGCATCCATGTCTACCAGATGTGTAGGGGCCCGTACTTGGTAGAAACTTACTTTTTCTCTTAACCCCTAGGTTTGGGAAGAGTATGGAGATACTAATATAATTTTTTGATTTCTTTGCAAGTGCATTTATCATTTCTTCCGACTTTCCTTCATGAAGAAATTAGATGAATGATAAGATGGCAACATCCAGGCACACTATGGAGCTATAAAAATATATATATATATATACAAAACTCTACAAATTTTTATAAATACGAATTACGAGATTGTAAAATTTAAATTTTTTACTCACTGTACAAAACACAAGATACTAACTTTTATAAATTTATACAATTTTATATAATTTTATACAACTCCGAACGGACCCTATATTAGTTCCCATCTGCAGTTCCAGTTGTTGATCTTCCGTTCATTTTTCCAGGTTCGAGTTTACACTCCTGGGAGAGTATTTCAGGAGCTGGAAGTCGCAAAAGAAGAGTACATTCGGGCTACCTTTGGCACAAGGAAGGACCAGAAAATTCTTTTACCAAAGATTGTTGAATCATATGTCAAGGATTCCGGGTTGTGTCCAGATGGCCTGATAGAGATGATCCAGCAGTATGTGCCTGACACTGTAAGGAAGAGTATTAAGAAATGTCAAGCTGGGAAGTCAAGCAAGAGCATTGATTGGATTCCTCATAGTTTTGCTTTTCGATATCTCATACCAAAAGAGCTGGTGAAGTAATTCCTCACTGGGATATCAATGTCAATACTGGAGAGCTCTGCCGCATTGTTGTTTCCAATATTTTGAAAGTAGGTAGAGATTATTTTTTTTTTTTATTTTTTTTTTCTGTACAAATGAGTTAGCTTAGCCTACAAATTGTATTATGTGTTCAGGTAATTCACCACTTTGCCCTTTCATGAAAGGGGAAGCATGTTTGTTCTGTTTCTGTAATGTCTGCCAGAATTAATTAATACCTAGTGCTCCTGAATTTTGTATATAAAATGTTAGAAATGTTCATCCATTGAGCTAGATGGTATGGTAAAATTATTATGTTTGCAATTTGAATTCCAACTAACAAGTCTATCTTAAAATGGAGAAATTATCTAATAGAGTTAGCTGACGTGGGCCTAATTAATAAAATTAAACAAATAAGATAATATGATTCCCACTTGCTAGGCTGGCATGTAATAATTCTTCCAAATTTGGGTTATAGAAAATAATGCAACTGTAAAGTTGTGCTTGGATTGAGAATTTGGAGGGAAAAAGGAAAAAATTAAAATTAAAATGCGTTTATTAATAAATTAATTTTTAACTCAATTATCTTTAATATATCAAAATTTATGTTTCTTCCCTTGCCTTTTTAAAATTCGCTTTCGTTAATTTTTTCGTAGGCAAATCTTAGATTGGTTCGAGTTGAATGAGATATTAAATTACGTTTATTTTTAGGTGACGTTTGAAATTTTAAAAAAGTTTAAAAAGTGAAAAAAAAAAAAGTTTAAAAATTAGTATAAAAAACGGCATGTCGCAAAATTTGATTAAAAAATTTAATATTTATAAAAAATAAATAAATAAAATAATGTACAAATATATTTTAATATTTTTGCAACAAGCCGGCTCAAATTTGGACCAACGAACTCAATCTCACATCCCAAAAAAAAAAAAAGAAATTCGAACAAACTTGGCCGAACTCCACCGTCATATGCAGAAAAGAAATGTTACACTTAGAGGGTGTTTGGTATAATGAAAAATGAGATATGATAAGTAGTGAGATGAATTTTAAAAATTTTTAGAGTTTTTCAGAATTTGGGTTCAACCCAAACACCCCCTTACACTTTTTGTTTTCACTCTCGTTTACACCCTACTGGTGATGACAAGAAATGTTACACTTACACTTTTTGTTTCTACTCTCGTTTACACCCTACTGGTAATGACAGGTAGTTACTATTTCATTTCGTTTAAAATCATTACAGTCGTAGGATATTAACCTTCATGTTGCGGCTGTGATGATTTTGAACGAAATGAACCGATGACTACCCATCGTCACCAGTATGCCGTAAATGAGGGTGTAAAAAAGGGTGTAACTGCAACATTGCTATATGCAGAATGTACTCAGCTCCAAAGTACTTTTGTCATTGAAGACATCAAGAACATACATCATTTGGTGCAAAATAAAAAAAAATATAAAATTTTATAAATCTCAACAAACACCAATTACGAGATTGTAAAATTTAAAATTTTTATCCACCGCACAAAATACAGTACACTAACTTTTATAATTTTATACAGTTTTATATAATTTTATACAACTCTAAATATACCATATTAATTTTATATTAGTGTTGACTCGTGTGATGCGCGAAATTGTATAATATTATTTTAGATAAAATAAGTTATTTTTGTATTTTTTATTTGTGTTAATATTAAAGAGTCAATAGATTTAATCATAGATCAATTTTTCATATGAACACTAAAAGTTTATATTTTATCAAATTTTAATTTGATCTAATCATAAAAATTAAAATTTATTCTAAAATATGTATTAAATCACAAATTTATTTAATCAACTCGATCTCCTTTTTATATCAAATTGTTTGTTAATTTCAATATATGTTTTCATTTTTTAATTCTTTACTCATTTTCTGAAATTAGATATAGTTAGAAATATTATTATTCTTAATTTTATTAAATTAATTTTTAACTAATTTTGTAAAAATAATTCAACCTAAAAATATTATTTTTATTAATTGTATGTTGTAATTTATGAAAATTACTTAAATACTGAGTAACATTAATTAGATTTTTAATCAATGGTTAGCATAATTAATTTAATTTTAAAATTAAGCTTAAAAAAAATTTATTTTCTGGCCTAATTATTATTTGGTCACTTCCATATATAATAGTAAGCAATCTTTTTTTTTAATTTTTTTGTACTCTAAATTTAAAATTATTTAGTAAAATAACTACACTTGAGCATAATTAATATTTAACAATTTTAAATTTTAAAAATACTAAGAATTGTTATGGAAGAAATAAGCCTATTATTATTTAAAATTTTTTTGTGCTCTTTAATTTAATTCTTTTTTGTGTTTGTGTTTTTAAATTAATTAGTAACATATTTAAAATATATAAATTTTACAGTTACATTATGAGTTTTTTCTTTTTTTTTTTTTTTTTTTGAAGCCTATGACTCAATTTAAATGAAATTTCTAATCAAATGTATCTTCTCTTTTGGAACCCATGTAAGTAGGTCTTTTTTTTTATTCGAAACCTTAGTAAGTGAGTTTTTTTTTCAAAATTCAAAAAAGTGGGTCCCTTAATGAAACTCATGAATTTTTTAAAATTTATTAAAATATATGCCACAACTCCATTGCTTTTCTAGGCAAAAGAAAAGATAGAGTTGTAGTGTTTTATCGATATGGAATAAAAAAATAAAAATTTTGTAAATGAGAAAAAAGAGGAAAAAAAGAGAGAAGGAAGAAATATTAAAAATAATTCAAAAAAGTGGGTCCCTTAATGAAACTCATGAATTTTTTAAAATTTATTAAAATATATGCCACAACTCCATTG
>JAVXUM010000001.1:41977528-41987551 GCA_035590655.1 Pouteria glomerata
CCTTGTTTAAATGGTCATTTCCTTACACCAAACTATGTCTTGAAAAACTATGTCCAGAGAATCAAACAAACGAAGATTGCATGGGAATGCTAAGAATGATAGGGTCACCCACGACCACCCGATCTCAATATTTTGTAAGCCACATGCATGTCAACGATTGAAATCCGATAATAGCAACTGTCCCCCGTCACTCAAACTGCATTCACTCGATTGTCAAAGAAAGGAGGGTACAGAAGCATCATCAGACTTTCGAACAGATGAAATGTTAAAAATATTAGCATAAGGTTTTGCCCAAAGTGCAAATGAAGTAAAAATTACAAAACGACGATTATAGTAGAGAACTAGTATAGTCATCAACAAGCACATCGAAAAACAACAGGTGAAGAAAGATTATATGAGATTGCTAACACAACAGTGCTCATTATCCATTCAGTAATTCAGATTCCAACCTCATAATTGTGGCAGAGTTGTGACTGCAAACTTGCAACAGTTTGCTCGGGGAAGTGGCCGATCACAGACTGCTGAATGGAGTACTTTCAAGAGGCATTACCCTCACCTTTGTCTGCTGTCGACTCCAGCGCAGGTTTTTTCGTTGGGCTTGCTTCTGCAGTACCTGAGTTCATCAACACTCGCTTGACTCCTCTTCCCACCACTCCGAGATGTGTTACTCCAGTAGCCCCATTTGTGTGAGCAGTCGAAATAGTAGGAGAGTCAAAACCTCCACTGCTGCTAGAAACACCCATCCGTGAAGAGCTAATAACTGAAGCAGCAGCATTCTTCTCGGTGCCTCTTGCCTTGGCAGACATCATCCCCAAGATATCCGAGAGGATTGATGTTGGGTTCGAAACAAGCTGCTCAAGATCTTCAAGCTGTAATAGAAAGAAACATTATCAACACAGCACGGAGATACTTGGGGTTTAACATTTGATAGGAACTTCTATCACACTTGCCTTCTTTTCCAGCTCACCAGATAGGCCAGTGAGTGTCTCAATCTCTGCCTCCTTATCTGCAGCAGAACTATTTGACTGGGACCCATTGGAAGAAAGCTGGGTTGTTTGGTCCAATTCTGAAGTAGCTGACACCGCTGATTCTGACAAACTCTTCAATTCGCTCTTAAGCCGCTGTACCCTAGACTTGCAAATTGATATAGCCTTTTGGCAATATGGAATTGCTTCCTGAGCTTTTGATCCAATCTCCAAGCACAAACATATCCTAAAATTTCTGGATTCTTGTCAAGGAACCAAAGTAGCGGCTTGACAAAAAGATAGGCAAGGGATAAAGAGGAAATAATAACTATAATAACAACTTAAGAACTGAAAGGTAATCATCTATAACAACCATCCCAAGATATAGTTTATAAACTTAAAAATGATACAGTTCAGCTATATGTCGACTGTCAGGTTCAACCAGTTGTTCCAAAATGACTAGTGCTTTCTGGTAATCACTCAGGGAAGTTTCAACATCCTCTGCAGAGCATTACAAAAGATATTTTAGATAAAAGGTTTTCAGAGAAAGGACAAACATAAGCCCTAGAGAGAATTGATCCACTGCAACCACTTAAAAGACTCAGTTCTAAAGTATTTAAAAAAAAACAAATGAAGAAGCAAACCTCTTTCCAAAGAAACTTCTGCCAAAGCTGACAATATGTCCACTTTCTCCATTGTGTCACCTGAATGTTTCTCAACAATTGCCCTTGCAACATCCAGCATTTTCCATGCTAAATCCAAGTCAGACTCGTCCTCATCTGCCTCAGCCAGGTCCTCATCGTCACTTTCCTCACCATCACTTTCCTCACCATCTTCTTCCTGATCTTTCCCACTGGAAACTATTTGCCAAGAAACAGAAAGCCAAACCATGTGAGGCATTTCTAATACGTTATCTCATATAGGACACTTCTGCAGTAATGGAACAGTGTTCAATTTGTTTAAATGTAAACAGTGTCACATGTTATATCAGCATATATTAGATAATGTCCAATACTATTTTCAGTATCGCGTGCATGTAACTTGTATGACAATTTTTCTTTGCTGCTTGGCGAAATTCATAACAGACTCAAGTATTGAACAATACCTAAGGAGCATGCCTTTTTTTTTTTTTTGGGTAAGTAGGTGCATGCTAAACTGTTTAACTTCACTGTCCAAAATCAGATATTGTATTAATATTAAATTGTTTTGGGGGCACACGTGATGTGCTTCTGATCCACTAGAGCAAATACAACATGAAAAATGCCCAGAAGTCTGATGACAAACCAAGTGAAAAACAAAATATCAAAGAAAATAATCTTCAACAAGGACACTAACCATCATCAGGTGCTCCTTCCTGAGGAAATGAACTTTCTTCTGTTTCAGCATTACTGGCAACAGAAGCTGCAGATGATTCACCAATCATTGCATTTTTCACAGATCCATCTTTATCAGAAACTTGCTGAGATTCACCTTCTTTCTTCGGGACAGCAGCCAGTGGATCAGCCTCTTCTTGAGCTTTGTACAGCAGTGCACATCCATACTTATAATATGCATTAACAGATTCAGGAGCAAGTTCCCCATAATGAGCAACCCTGATTTGGGGGTATATTAGGTAAACATTAGTCAGAGAAAAAAAAAATTGAGGAACATAATATCATGAGACAAGGTAAGAGTGTAAAAGGAAGGCAAAGCTCTCAACAATTTCATAGGAACAGGGTCCCAAAATAGGAATGCCTAAAAAATAGAATAAATAAACATTATCAACAATGGATCAATTATACCTTCTCTCTCTGAAGCTGGTAAAGTTTTGCAGTTAACATGGCTTGGGAATTTATAAAACAACAAAAAGCACAAGAAGCAAAGAAGGCATGCTAAGAAAGTAATTCTGTAATCACATGCAATAAATTTCAGATCATAATTTCTTTAGAGAGTTAATATACAACTAAATACTACAAAAACAATACCTCCTTACCAACAAAAGCTATATACATTATGACTATATATATGCCTAGCCAAATAGAAATACGGTAAAACATAAACCACTGTAACTGAAAACAGAAAAATAGTGAATATAACACTGCGGAACTAATTCAAGAAAACATGCAATCAGACACGCCTGAAAAAGAGAATGCCTGGGTGTTTCTTTTACTTATTTACCCCTTTTATGATGAATCTAAATAGAGGATAAAAATTATGCATCCATGGAGGAAACATTTCAATAAGAGGCCTGCATGGATCAGTTTGACAGCTTGAAAATCAGTCTCTCTGGTTATGAAATGATTTATCCATGCACCAGTTACTTAGCCTAATCTACTAGGATCAAAAGCTACTAACAAAAACACAAATAAAAATAAAACAACAAAAACAACAGGTAAGTTACTCGAGGAAGTGAACTCTACTATAATTGCTTTAGTTCCCAAGGATCTCAATCCTTCTATGGTCATAGACTATCGTCCTATTTCTTGTTGCAATATGATATATAAATGCATCTCTAAGATTTTACCTAGAAGACTTAAGAAGATAATCCACCATATCATTAGTCCTACACAAGCTGCCTTTGATGCTGGAAGATCAATCTCAGACCAAGTCCTCCTCATGCAAGAGTTAGTAAGGAATTATCATAGAGCCCATATGTCACCTAGATGTGCTCTAAAGATAGACTTGATGAAGGCTTTTGATTCGGTTTCTTGGCCTTTAATTCTGGATATTGTTAAAGCACTGCAAATTCCTAGCAAGTTCATCAAATGGATCGAGGCTTGCATTACTAGCCCTTACTTCTCTATCTCCATCAATTGTGCTTTAGAGGGCTATTTTCGAGGAGCAAAAGGACTAAGGCAAGGTGATCCTATTTCTCCTTATTTATCTATCCTTGTGATGGAATTCTTTTCTAAGCTACTCAGCAAGGATCCTACCATTAGTCACATCTGTTTTGCAAACAATCTTTTTATCCTTTGCTATCCAAATGTGCCTTCTTTCCAAGTCATTCATAAAATGCTTTTGGAATTTCACAAATTTTCTGGACTACAACCCAACAATCGTAAGAGCAAGGTGTATATGGCTGGCATTGATGAACAGGAGCAAACTAACTTATGTTCTATCTTGGAATTTCAAATTGGCATGCTACCAGTTAAATACCTTGGAGTGCCTCTCATCTCTTCTAAGCTCAAGTTTAATGATTGTTTAAGGCTTATCAATAAGATCCTTGTGTGAATAAAAAACTGGGCTAACAAAGCTCTCTCTTATGCCAGGCGCCTTCAACTTATCAAGTCGATTAGCATTCAAATCTATTGGAGTTTACATTTTATTCTTCCAAAAAAAGTTTATCAATCTATTGAGCAAATGTTGAGGAGATTTCCGTGGTCAGGATCAGAAATGAAAAAATCAAGCAGCAAAGTGGCTTGGGAAGATGTCTGTTGTCCAAAGGTAGAGGGTGGTCTCGGTATAAGAAGAATAGAAGACTAGAATATAGCAGCAATGTTGCGCCACCTATGGTCCATTTGCTCGAGAAGACCAACATTATGGGTAAAGTAGTGGTATTCCCATCTCCTCAAGAACAAAGACTTTTGACAAATCAAGCTCCCATCGGACTGCTCATGGACCTAGAGGAAGATTCTCAAGCTAAGGTATGATGTATCCACTATGTGCAAATATCAAATTGATAATGGTGAAAATACTTCTCTATGGTATGGCAATTGGCATCCATCAGGGCCCTTAGTGCCCAAGTATGAAAATAGTGTAGCCTATGATGCAAACCTTCCTCTAAGCTCCAAAGTCTCTGCCATTATATCTAATGGGAACCAAAACTAGCCATTCTCCACTACATGGGAGCTCCAAGAAATCATCAGGCATAATCCTCCACCTCCTGATTGCTAGAACAGAGATTCTTATGGCTAGTTTCTAAAAGTAAGCAATCTGCTGCTAAACTATCTTGTGAGGCTCTTAGAGTTCATAAGCTGAAGGTTCATTGGCATAAGCTTCTTTGGTTCCCAAAACATATACCAAGGCATAGGTTCATTACTTGGCTTGCAACCCGAGGTAAGCTCTCCACCAAAGACATTGATTTCATGGGGCATTAGCATCAATCCTTCTTGTATTCTCTATGGGACTAATGATGAAAACATGAATCATCTATTCTTTCGTTGCCAATTCTCTCATGAAGTTAGGGCAATTATTATCCATAAGAATAGACAAAATTGGCAGGGTGAGATTGAATGGGCAACTAGAAAGTTTAGCAGCAACAGTTTTGCAAGTTTAATATGTAAGTTTGCATGGGCAAGCCTTATATACCACATCTGGATCAAGAGATATGCAAGGATCTTCACTGGTATAACCATAAGCCCTCAAGGAATTGTCAACAAGATTAAGCATGAAGTCATGCTAAAATATTAAACCTATTGCTACTAATATTGAAATATGTTCAAAGTGGGGGGTTCCTATCTTTTGTATAGGCTAAATATAGTGTTTTATATAGTCTAGCCTTGTATAAGCTCATTTGAATGCTTGTTTGCGTATGGTGTATATGATGTAAACCGATGGAATGCCCTCTAGACATTGTAACTTATTCTCCTATTAATCCAAAATTATCTTACTAACCCCCAAAAAAAAAAAAAAAAAAGTCACAATCCAAAGCTGCGATTGCCATCACTATCATTTATGTAATTTTTTGGTAGCCTAACAATGTTTTCAGGGTTTCAGACAGCCAAAAGAGAGAGAGGGACAAATTATCCCAATGCACCCATTTCGGTTCCAATGATACATCTATAGTAGCAAATTTATAAATTTAGCACGCAGAATTAACAATTAAGCAACACATTATACGGTACCTTCGGTTCACAGTTGTATTCATAATTTCCTTTCCACACCAGTCCCAGAAATTCAAACTCTAAAAACCCTAACCCAGCTTAGACCAAGAAATTGCTACATTAATTACAATAAGAACAAGCAATCATCGACCTAAAGACTCCAATTTCATTCAAGATACTATCAAAAACACAGAGGCTAAAAGAAGGAACACATGCAATGGACTGGAGCACTATTAGCCCTAACCTGATTTCTAGGGCACGGCTGTAGCATTCAGTGGCTTCGGTGTAATCGCGCTCCTTGGAAGCCTTCGATCCTCTCTCCATCAACTCTTGCGCATATGCTAACGATTTCTCGCGGTCCCCATCGGAAGTAATAGAGGAACCTTCGACATTGCCGTTGTTGCAAGAAGAGACTGTGCCACCTTGAGCGTTCGATTCGATGGTCGCTTCAACCGAAGCGGGCTCAGCATTCGGGTTTCGGGTTTCCGATTTCGTAGCTTCGTCGGCCATTTTTGAATTCAATTACAATGGAAACGAAACACACAGAGCTCGTCGCTTGATTTCTTCTCCGCACTTCAAAAGCCCTCCTGGCGGAAAATGTTGGGAAAAAAGTCATATAATGGTTTATAAAATTGGACGGTGGGGAATGGAGAATATATATTCATCTATTACTCCGGTGTACCAAATCCACCAATGGTTCTGCTTGTAATTCTTTACATGGCGTTTAGGGTGATGAAAAATAATATTAATATAATAATTTAATTTATTAAGAAGTTTCAGGTGAAGCTTAATTGCTACTTCAATCCATGCTTTCAGGTACGGATTATTACTAGTAATTTAATAAAAATTATTATGCAATATTTTTTGTTAATAAATTTAAAAAATAAAATTAAATAAAAAAGTATAATTTTAAAATATAAGAGAAAAATAAGACTACTTAAAATATAAGAAATAAAATATATTAATACTAAACTACGAGATGCCAAGTATAATTTATTGAAACTACATAATAACTTTGACCTTTGAGTAGTAGTTTAATTTAAATGCAATTTAAAACTCATTAAGTTTTATATTTGACTCTAATATATTTAAATAGATTTTGAGTTTGGCATAAGAGAATGGGCTAAAATAAAATGTTAATTTTCATGCTCCATTCTTATTTACTTGTTTAGTATATTTACGTAGCAATTCATCTTTTTATAATATGATATTATTCATTATAACTTTCTATGAGTGTAATACAAAGATTTCTTAAAAAAAGTACTCATCGTGGTACTAATTTTATTTAAGCACATTTGATTGTAGACTTTCATTTAAATCTGTTATTTGAATGACTTATGAAAATGTTGAATTATGTGCATATAATATTTCTTTCACCTAAGCAATATGAGATATGAGTATTTGATTACGCTTCGATAATTGCTCGCAATCTCTTATCGACCTACTCACATCAACACTAGTCTACTTCAACTTATGAAAAACATAAATATCTATTCTAGAAAAATGTGTAAGAATTTCGTATGTAAATAGAAATAATAGAAATTTTTACATTATTAATTTTTATAGAATAAAAAAATAAAAATAATAAAAAAATATAAACCCAAAATAATGACCACCCTTCACCACCTTCAACTATTATCAATATCATCACCCTCTATCATATCTATCACCGCAACTTTCACATTCTATCACTACTTCTATTAACCACCACCACCACCATTGCAATTTCGATCATTTCCTTCTACACATTTGTCACCTATTACTATCATTTGCACTTCAATATCTTCTCCTCCTTCGACAACTACCGCTTTCTTCAACCAATCTTCAACACTCTCCATCTCTAATATTTGCCTTCAATAAAAATTATAGCCATTTGTTACACCTCGGGGGGCTTTAAATCCTCTCACCACTATTTTTAAAAAAAAATTTAACTAATTTAATTTTATTTATATTAGAACAATAATGAATATTCTATTCTATTACAATTTAATTTGAAAACAAGACCAACTAATAAGAAAAATTATTCTATTCTAGTAATATTTAATTTGACCACTAAAACAAATGAATAGAAATATTTATTTTATTTCATTCCATTTTACCATCTACTCTATATATTTCAAAATTTTCAACCTCCTTTCCCATTGCATTTTAAGATGTTGTTAGTAAAGCAGTATGGTGGTTGATTAAAATTAGTTTAGCAGCCTTGTCTAAATTTGGGTATTGTATTATTTTTTTGAATTATTTCAAATGAATTTTAAACAAATCAATCAAGAGCCAAAATTTGATTAACTTATATAAAACTATACATAAATATTTAAAGCGTACTTACCAAAAAAAAATGTATTTAAAGCGTAGTGATAATGCCAGAGTTAATGGCAGGGTACAATTAATGCTCCTTTTCTTTATTAACAAACTTACTCTCGTCATTATTCAATACAACTTAGTCTCTCCGTCGTTAATTTTTCTCGTCGCTAATTTTTCTCTCGATTACTAATGTCAGAACTTAATTAATATTTTTTTATTTATTGACACAATTACCCTCCTTTAGTTTTTTACCCAACTAAGATTCTCTATTTCTCATTAATTTCTCTCTCATTCTATTCCTTCATTTCTATCTCTTTTTCTTTTTATTTAAAAAAAAATATAGTTTTCTATTTATTTCTCTTTGAAAAAATCTTTCTTTAAAATATAGTTAAATAATAAATTTTTCATTCTAAACTTACAAATTATTAATATGTCATTGAATTATAAAAATAGTTCATTTGAAAAATATCTCTCTTCAAATGTAGTTAAATAATAATTTTTTTTTTTTGTTTTAAACATAAAAATTATTAACAAGTCGTTAAATTATAAAAATATGATTACTTGTTTGTAGAATATTATTTAATACATTTGAAAATTTCTTATTAATATGAACCTATTTTTTTAGATTAATGAAATTTGAATGCAAATTTAGAAAAAATTATATTAAATATTTAGATTCATGTTTAATTATGACACTTTATGCGTGGCATAATAGTATTTTACTAACCTAAATAGTTGTTTGCAAGAGGCAATTTTTTGCTCTATTTTTTTATTTTTGGTAATTAATTTTTTGCTCTATTTTGTACGTGCTTTGTACCATCCTGCATTAATATTTGTAATTGATCCACAAAAGATAAAAATGATAGCAAGTGATTTCCATTCGTTTGATATTCAAACCACGACTTGACCGATGTATACAAGAACGAGTATTGCAAAATAAACTAGGTAGAATCATACACAATTGGCTACTATCAGAGATTGCGGACATCATCGTACAATATTATTCAGCTGTATAGCCAGTCCATGCGTTTGGATGTTTCTTCAATTTTCATCTGCACTTACGGTCAACAAAAAAAAAGAAGAAAGATTCTTCATTATTTTCATCAAGTTAATCTCCTTTTTGAAGAAATGGTCCCCAGCCACAATTTAATAGGCGAAGTAATAATTTCTGGGCTCAGCTTCATCTGCACTCGTGGTCAACAAAATTTAAAAGAAGATTCTTCCTTATTTTCATTATTTCCTTCTGAAGAAATGGTCCTCAACACATGAAAAATGGAAAGAAGGTTGGAAACTACGTTGTATTCGTACATGGCTATGCCATATTGATTCAACTTTTGTCAGACTAGAAATTCATAGCCACACACGCCCCTGTCCATTTTGTTTCTTCTGCTTGATTTTTCTCTGTTTCTCCGTAGCTATCTCTGCGATACTGTTTCTTTACCATTCTTGTGTTTGGGCAGTCTTAACGCCATTTACAAGTTAGGAAAGTGGAATAAGTAAACAAGTAAAAATACAGAGAGGTTTTATTGGTTCGACTATCTGGACCTACGTCCAAAATCAGAAGCTCCACTGTATGAACAGTGGAAATACAAAATACAACTCTCCACCAATGGTGGGAAAACACTAAGCCCTTTTTTATTCTCTCGGCCTTTGTATTTACACTTCACACCCACACTCTATTTTCTTTCTCATCTCACCCATGCTCATTGTCTAGCCACTAAAAGGAACCCAAGTTGAGCTCCAATTCCGAAGCATCCTCCTCTTTTCAGAGGAATCTTTTTCATTTCCAGGGAAGTTGGCACTTTATAGGGTGGCGGTGAGAAAGTGGGAAATAATTCTTCCCTGGATTGTGACACCACCTGACATCACGCACAACCTAAAATTAATTTCCATAATGACCAGCGAAACACAGCTTGAGTTTTGAAACATAATAAGTATCAGTTGAAGTTGCT
>JAVXUM010000001.1:41989996-42002294 GCA_035590655.1 Pouteria glomerata
ATTATTTTCTTTCACATCACATATCAAATCACATTTTTTATCCCACTTTATATCCCACCAACCAAACACCAAAAAAACTAATCCCACATCAAAAATAATCCCATCTTTTATCCAATTCCACATATTATTTCCATGGGTCCCACGGTATTATTTATCCCCCATCATCCAATCCCCAAAACAAACACAGCCATAGGGTACAAAAGAAGGGAATGCAACTCTGCCAGTCTGCCAATATCATCAAACCATCCGGGGTTCAATCCTAGGTTGTCTATTAAGTTGAGAAATTTTAGACCCTTTTACGAGTTGGTTATTTATATATTTTGTGGCAACCAGTTCTCTAGTCTTGAAGCCTCTCACTGGGATTAATATATCAAAAAAGTGCACTTCAACCTCCAATATCTACAGTGTGTCATGCTAAATATTCTTTCTATCACATCTTTGAAGACCTATTGGCAAAAGAAGTTCGTGTTTAAATATACAATTAGCAAATCTTCAACCACTAGGAGGCTTCTCATCCATTGATGATCAGACTAGGATTTTTTTTCCCTTCCTGTTGCATATCACCCATTAGTAACCATCTTCATAGTTCTTGGTGCTAAAACGTAAACAAGATTATAAGCAAAACAAGCAAGGAAAAAAAATAAAAAATATAATCCTCGCTAAATTGGGGAGGGGGGATCTAATTTGTTCAACCCTAAGACCAAGGTAATCATAGATTGCTTATCAAAAAAGAAAAAGGTAATCATAGATTGTCCTTCACATAAAAGCAACATAGAGTGCTCTCACACATCATCATGTCAATTGTTACAGCGCAAAGACACATTTGCATTGACTATTTGAATAATAAACAAGCCAAGTAATGATATCACCTTCCAATTCCCACATAGTAATAATAATAACAATAATAATAATAATAATAATAAAATGATACCCTCCAGTAAATATGCTCGTAGACACACAGTATCATTTCATAAGATTACATTATTTGTATATGGACTATATGCTTCATATGTTTAGCAAAGGGTTCTACATTCTCGCTGCATTTCAGAAAGAATTGTAAAGAAATATTTGAAAGGTTGAGGATACAAAAGGACAAATACAACCAAGGATTAGGTAACAAAAACTGTAAAATACCTCCACAATATTCACAAAAATGAGACAGAACGATGAACTTTTAGTTCACCGAGCTACCTTACCCAACAAGCTGTTCGTTGAAGGTGAGCTATGTTCACTTTGCCACGGGTCCTGCACAGATACCGGGGAGCACGGGTCCTGCACAGATACAGGGGAGCTATCCTTCAGCTCCTCCAACGAAGTCAGACAATCAGCTGGCCTCTGTGGAACAATCAACCTTCGACTCCCAGCCACAGCCTTCTTAATCAATATGCCACCTAGTGACTTCTCACTTCCATTATACAGTGATGAACAAGTTGATGCCACTGACGAGGCCATGCATATGTTCTCCTCCATCGGCGCCCACCCACTGAGCCTTATCTGTTCTAGCTCATCTGCCACTTCCATCATGGAGGGTCTCATGTCCCTATGGAAAGCAAGACATCTAAATGCCAGTTCAGCCACCTTGTGAATGGATGAAAGCGTCCAAGCATCTCTGTTTGGGTCAAGAAATGGATCTATTATCTCATCCACATGGCCCTTCCCAATCCTGTCAATTGCAAGAGCAGCCAAATTAACCTCACTGTGAGGCCGAGAGAAATCAACCACTTTCAACGCAGTAATGATCTCTACAAGAACGACCCCAAAGCTGTAAACATCACTTTTATCAGAAAGATGGAAGTTTTGATGGTACTGAGGATCAACATAGCCTGGAGTCCCCTGTGGGGCCGTTGAAATGTGGGAATCATCAGTCATACCAAGTCTAGAAAGACCAAAATCTGCTACCTTGGAATTGAAGTTGTAATCTAGGAGTATATTACTAGATTTGATGTCCCTGTGGTATATTGGTGGATTCATCGCAGAGTGGAGATAGGCAATCGCATTAGCAGTTTCAGTGGCAATGGTAAGGCGAATTGTCCATGGAAGGCCCTTACCGTTTTCTCTTTGTAGATGCTGAGACAGTGTTCCATTGGGCATGAATTCGTAAACAAGGATTTGTTCACCATTCTCTATACAGCAACCCAAAAGCCGAACTAGATTTGGATGGCTTACAGAGGAAAGAAGCTTGATCTCATTCATGACTTGCTCAATACCATCGATGTCTCGGTGTCTAATCTTCTTGATAGCGACAAATTCATCATTGTGAAGTTTTCCGGCATAAACTGTGCCATAAGCCCCAGTTCCCAACCTTTGTTTCTCACTGAAGCTATTAGTGGCTCTCTCAATTTCCTTGTAGGGATAGAAAGGAACACTGGAGCAGCCTGCAGCTTCACTTACAAGGCGCCTTGCACTCATTAGGTTCCTCGAAGAAATAGATCGTCGTCGAATGTAGCAGACAAGAGACACAGCAGCCATTAGAAGAGCTCCAGCAATAATCCCTACGGAAACATAAGGTGACAAAATCACAAATGAGAAGACAATTATTCAAAATTCCATGAAAGGCAGTTCAAAATTTGGAAGCCTCTAATTAGGAATATTTGAGACATAATACAAGTTTATTTCTTTCCATTTGCAAAAAATGTACCTCCAATGAGAACACCAAATCTAGCGCTTCCTCCACATCGGCCAGTTATGTACTTTGAAGCACTGCAATCAGAAGCTGACGATTTGGCAAGCAACAGGAAGACGGAGGTGGGGGAAAAAAAGGATTAGAGAAAAATATGTTAAAAAAAATTCTGAGAATTCTAAAATCTGAAATTGAGGTGCCTCAAATTTAACCTTCACGCTGTAAAGAGCATTTCATTAGAGTGAAGTTCAAAACTCATCTCCCACCAAATCACATCTTTTATTTCATTTTATATTCCACTAACTAAATTCTAAAAAAAATAAATAAATAGTTTTTAACCAGTCAGTAACTTTGAAGAAGTTTTCGTACATGTTGACCTTCCAAATACCATGGGAGGTGTTGAGGAGCCAATAGCCCTTTCTGTTCCAAGATTACAGCCTTTTTACTGATTAGAATTGCTCTTAGCTTATTTTATTTGTTGTGTGAACTAATGTTACCTCACTACTGGTGAAACTCAATTTTGTAGCCAAGAGTAAAAAGAAGCTTAAGAAGTAGGAGAAAAGGGTAACAAGCTCCAGATTACACGAGTTTTAAGTTTTACGAAGATCAAATTGATGTACAACAGTCCTCTCTTTCCTCTGACTTTCCTCATCTAAATTTAAAGCACATCTATTCAGCATGTGATCAGCTTAATTATCACTCCATAAACAAATGTATTAAGCTGAAGGAAGCTTTGACTTTGGATTGTTTGTATGGGAAGTTACAATTAAAAAAGCCAAGGTAAGTTTTTAAAAATTTTGCATGGGATAAATTCAACGCATATATGGTATATAGATAATAGTTGAGGTCAAAGCATAACCCTCAGGGTGTGTAGGGTTTAAAGGGGATAAATATTACCCCTATAAAAGTTTTCCCCTTTTAATTATGGTTAAAATACGTCATTAAAATGCAAATATGTTAATATTTCCTATTCTTGATGAAAAATGAGAAATTATCAGTGTAAAAAGTTAATAATTGTGTCCATAACATTTACTCCATTAATTTTTAACTCCATACCAAACACACTCTTAGGACAATATTTTTGTTGTTTCCATTGAATTTATGTTCCAACGAAAAAAAGAATGCGAGTCAGACCATCATTTGTATTTAAATAATAAGAAGGGTTGTCAACCAGAAGCAATAACGGGGCATTAAAATAATAAGAATGGTGGTTGTCCAACTGACATGAAGCAATCACAGGACATCGAAGTCGTAGGAAGGATAAGGACATTATGGTCATTAGACATAACTGGGCTTAATAACAAACAGTAATTACATTTTATCCGTCATTTTCACTTTATATTCTGTATTTTAAATGTAATATTTAACTCCAATATATTTAAGTAAAATTATTAACTATTTTAATAAAAAGTGTAAAAAAATAAAATAAAATAATCCCTTATTAGCACCATCAAAGAGTAATTTTGCATCAATATAATTAAAAACTAATCAGCCCAGGACTACACATTAAATTTTAATTCAACCATCCCCGCTGCGTTAACCCCAAATCCCTCCTCCACGTGAAAAATACTAAAGACACAAGCCCTTCGAAGCAACATGGGTATTTTGGTCATTCCACATGCACCAAATAGGTGACCCGCCCTTAATTGGTCAAAAGACAGAAAAGAGTACAACACAACCATTGCGTTCATACAAAGCACCTTCACAGAGTCAAAGGCCAATTAGGCCATCCACCAAAAAAATAAAAAGGAAAATAAAAATTGCAAACCATTTTTTTTTTTACGGAAAAGAAAAGTAAATTCAGGGGACGTAGACTTACTTCTCCGGCAACCATGGCCGTCGGCGAACCCGTCTCCCTCAAATCCGTCCTTACACCGGCACCGGAACCGCCGCTTACGGTCCGGAAGCCATACGACCTTACAATCGGCATGCGTGGAACACCGACACGGACCGTTCAACCACCACCCCAGCTCCGCCGCCTGAAACTGAAGCGAAACCGTCGAATTACTATCCAAATTGTTAATTTCATACACCGCGATTGAAGTAAACAAGAATCGACAACCGGTCTGTTTCAATTTTTCATAAGTCGCGAAGTCCAATTGATTATCCGCCGAAGAGTAACAGCTGATGTTATCGCTCCGCAAACCACAAGCATGCGACTCGAACTGCGCCTTCACCGTGGTGCTTGGTATCCGGCAACTGTTGAGCTTGGAGGCGCAGTCCTTCAACATAAGGCCGTTTTGCCATGTCAGCGCGTAGTTGGGGCTGAATAATTCCTTGGTTTCCTGAATTTTCCGGTTGCATTCCGCTGGAATATTGATCAGTATATTCTCTTCGGTGATAGTCTGGACTTTGTATTGACCGATTCTGATGTCGCCGTCGACGCAATTCAGGCGGATTTCACAGTCGCCGGAGAATCCGAACGGGTACGGAACGTTTTTATGCTTCCCCTTTTCGGTTCCACAGGTCTGGTTGCATCGAACTGATTTATCGGCTTTGGTTAGAAAGGCAACAAAAATTACTGCAAAAAGAGTGATAATTGTTCGACGATGAATCATCCTCAACTGAATTGGATGCAAACAGAGCAATCATCACGGTGGGGAAATTGTTGAACTCAATCTAGATTGGAAACCGGAACCCAAAAGAAAATTAGTGAATTCTTGAAGGGTAGAATGAAACTCTTCCGAGTCAAACACTGATGAATAAGTCAGTATTTGCGAGAAGGGAAGCTTTTGACCGGAAATTAATAGAGATATTAAAGGGTGTGGTTGATGTAGTTGAGAAGATCATGATTCTCAATAAATGTCCATAGAACTCAAAGTATCTTATACGAATGGTCTGGTCACGCATTAATAGACTGATGCTAACCTCTGCAGCGACTCAATGGCTGTAATTGCTCTGTGATTTCGAAGAAGAAGATGAATACATGGCTTGACAATTAGGAACCCAACTCAAAGGTCTTCTCCAACCCTCATACACGTCTGTAAATTTAGGGTTTTTATTCTGATGAGTCAAATAAAATATTAGAGAGAGAAACAAATTACAACATTTGAAACTATTTGTTTTTTAAAATTAATTTAATTTAATTTAATTTAATAAATAAAATTTTATACTTAAGATATATATTTAAATTTAAAAATTCAATTGAATTAAATTAATTTAATAAAAATATCAAATTAATCATATTAATAAGAAATAAAAAATATAATAAAGATGATATATTAAGGTAAATTTATCTTCTTATTTTTAGAGTGTGTTTGGAGCATTATATTTAATCAAAAAATTTTAAGAATCTCAAAAAATACTTTAACTTTTATTCAATTCTTAAATTACAAAATTATAATTTTTATTAATTTTTTTATCACACTAAATACACTCTTGATGGCTTAAAAAAATGAATTTTTTAAATTAGAAAATGAAATCAAATTTAGTTCATAAAATTTTATTTTAATTTTAAATAAAAAATTAATAAAAATTCTTATTAAATAAAATTAAATTACATCATATTTATCGTTCCAAACCAAGTATAAGTGAGCGTTTGGGAAATGCCTACTAGTTTTTTAGTTTTTTTATTATAAAATAACTAAACTTATGTTCTTACATTTTATTTTCTAAATTTTGAAGAGTAAAAATGTTAAATTAACAAAAAAATAAAAAGTTATCTAATAAAAAATTAGTTTTTTTTTCTTTTCCCAACACAAAAATGCTAGTATATAATTACGAAAAAAAATTTTCTTCCCAAACTTAACCTAAGACTGCGTTTGAAAAAAGAAAAATAAAAAAGTAACTTTGCTTCTAGATAGTAGTTTTTTAATTTTTTTAAATGATTAAATTTATCACCTTAAAATGGCATTTTTGTTTAAATGACAAAAATGTTAAATTAACAAAATAAAAACTAAAAAATTAGTTTCTAACAAAGTAAGGTGACATTTGATTTACATTTTTATTTTTTTTTAATGTGTTTTATCTTTTGAAAATCCCAAAATAAAAACAAAAAAAAAAACGTATTTAGTCTAACATTTTTATGTAAACTTATTTTTTGTTCTTATAATAAATTTTAAAAATACAAGTGATCAAATAAGTTTTAAAAAAAAATACAAATAGCACCTTAACGAGTATACAAAATGTAAAATGTGCCCCTTTCCTTGTTTTCAAAAAATTTAAAATGTAAAATAGGTTCAAAATAAGGATACAAAATGAAAGCTTAACTTTTTATTTTTTCAAATATCAAAAAAATTAAGTACCTTTTGATATATTTATTCGTTTTCATTTTACGATTTTAAAAATAAGAAAAATAACTCAAAACGTATTCGAGAACTTATGTTTTCAAAATAAAAAAATAAAAAATAAGTTTACACATAAAATATAAAATTATAAAAAGTATTTTAATATTTTTAATGTAAAGCAAAGAAATCTCAAAATACGAAAAATAAAAAATATTAAACTAAATATATTTTTCTTATTTTAAGATTTTAAAAATATAAAACACATAAAATGAAAAAATATAAAACTAAAACAAAAACAAAAAAACAAAAAATATAAATACAAATTAAATACCTCATTAATTTTTAATTAATAATTAGTAATTTAATTATAAAATAATTATTTTTTTTTTCCAAACTCAACCTAAATTCTTGGAAAGATTCCTCCGTTTCACGGGTGGTCTGCAGCTCCGGAACTCATTAGTCAATTTGACCGGTGCTTCATGACATTTATGCCCTTTTGGCTTTTTAATAATTTGTATAATACTGGGGAAAAAAAATGATAGAATTGTTTGACCAAGTCACTAGCACAAACTTTGGGGATAGATTAGGGCATGGAGTGTTAATAAATAAAATAAATTTTTAATAATTTTTATAAATTATTAAAATTTTTTATTACATATTTTTATTTTTACTATATTCAAAAATTTTAATATTTCATTAAAAAAATAAATAATTTGGAAAGAAGTTAACCGATTAAGTAAAATTTTTTTAATAATCACATTATTCGAATTGAAAACTTTTAAAGGAGTATCATTGTCATTATTTTATACTAATTTTTTTAAATACGTTAAAATAATTTTAGAAAACTATTTTAACGATTTTGACGCTGTCACACAAAAATAAAAAATTTTTGACATAAATCTGTGAGAACGGACCCAAAAAACTGTTCTTATAATTTTTTTGTCTTACTTTTTATCATAAAAGTCCAAAATTATCACTATTTTTTTTAAAAAAACTATGTTTAAAATACCAAATTTTAAACATCAAAAATCAACTTAAATCACATTTTTTTTTATTTTTTTATCACTCCAAATGCACTCTATGTCACACGCAATTATTGATTTATTATTTTTTGGGTAAATTGGGGAAAAAAATAATTTTTTTTTATAATTTTTATTTTGATAATATAACATGTCACTTTAAAAAGAAAATTATGTGTTTATAAAAAATTTTTAAAGTTAAAAATAATTGGAAAAAATTAACAAAAGTTAAAAAAATTCAATAAAAGTGAAAGAAATTTGATAAAAATAAAAAAATATATTTAGTAAATTTTAATAGAAAAAGTTAGAAAAATTAAAAAAAAATTGATAAATGGTAAAAAATTAATAAAAAAAAATGTGGTAGTCAAACAAGCTAGTTATATTTACAAATGTTTTGAAATTTAGTAACAAAAATATGTAATGGTAAATTTGTTTCCATTTTTTATAATAAATAATAAAAACTTGTTAAAAATCTAGTCTCAAAATAGAAATAGAAAAATCATGTTTTTTATGCTTATTTTTTTATCATAAGTTTTAGGCTTTAAGTAGAATATTCTAATAATTTTTTATTACATCTTATTAAAAGGATCTATTTTATTCAGTTATTTTATTACGGGAGTGTTTGGAGCAACGAAAAATAATGAAAAACGTGATTTGAGTGATATTTTGGTATTTGGTGGCAAATCACGTTTTTCAGAGATGAATAGTGAAAAATATTGACTTTTGCAGAGAAATCCGTCAGAACGGTTTTAAAATTCATTAGAATGGTTTTTAAATTTCTTCAAAAAATATTAACAATAGGTCTTGTTTGGTAGCTTGGATAACGGTGGTCACATTAAAAAAAAAATTACAGCTATTCTATTAATCGAACTTAAGTTATGCAATTTTTTCTAGAGTTGTAATAGGTGTGAATGTGTAAAAAGTAGTAGAGGATTTTAGAGATTTTGAGAGTTTTTCAAAATTTTTCAGAGTATGTCAGGGCCCCAAACACCCCCTACATTAAACTATTAAACAATATCCTACCTATATGAATTTAATGGAATATATAACCCTTAATTAATTTGATTGACGTCGTCAAATCTATATAGCCGACCCCACTTAAGGCGTATTTGGTATGATAAAAAATGAGATAAAATAAGATAATTTATGGGTTCGTAATTCATGCAATGAGATAAAAAATGAATAATTTTTAAAGATTTTTAGAGTTTTTCAGAACTTTTCAGTAAAACAAACACCCCCTTAATAGGAAAAGGCTTGGTTTGGTTTGGTTTTATTACATCAAATTTTTTTAATAAATAATATTCTAATAATTTATTTTATTAAAACTAAATTCTTTATTATTGAAATAGTAACTTTTGATTAAAACGATTAATTAATTTAATTAAATTATTTTTAATAAATATAATTGCTTGCTAAAGTTATTTATTTTATTAAAATTTAAATTAATTACTATTAAACTAGTAATTGATGATTAAAATGATTAATTTAATTAAATTTATTTAAAAAATTATTATTTTATTAAGATAAAATCAATTATTGTAAACAAAATTAAATTATCAAACGTATTTTTATTTTTATTGAGGAAAAAAATAAATGAAAAATAAAGAACAAAATACGAAATCAGTTAAACATATATAAAAAGGACAAATGTTACCACACAAATTTTGATTTTCTGTATATGGAGAATTTTTAAGGGGCCGGTTGGGGGAAAGCTTAAAATTGATAAATGCATTTGCGCAAACTTCTATGAGTAGTTGATAGATTTGCTAAATGGCAACCAAAAAAAAAAAAGGAATAATAAATATTAATTTGCTTTTTTTACTTATAAAAATTAATAACAAACAATTTGATTTAATTTTTTTACGTCATCTAAATAAACCTTGTTGTACTAGAATGGATTGATGGGAGTGCGTCATTATTTTTTATTGATAATTTTAACTGAAATTCAATTTTATTTCCTAAGAAGGCAATTATCCAACCCGAGTAGCCATTCGGGTCAACGGATTTCATGACTTACGAGTTCACATCTTTCTGCTAATTCTATCGGTGGCAGCTGTAATTTTGAGTAATTTTTAATAATTTTTTATTAAAAATTATTAATAGTAATTTTTAATATATTTTAATAAATAAAAATAAAATTTTTAGTAATTTTTGATAATTTTTAAATATTTAATAAAATTGTTATTATAGCAAAATAAAAAATTAACATTTTTTGTGTGTTTGACAAAATTTTTTACCATAAAAGAATAAAAAAAATGTAAAAAAGTCAAACTTACTGTTATGTCAAATTATTATAGTAAAGTAGAAAAGTAATAAAAATTATTATTTTAATAAATAACAAATTACCATAATACTATAAATTTTTTATAATTTTTTACTTTTTTTTAAGCTACCAAACGGTACCATAATTGCTTTCATAACATTGATTTGGATTCAAATATATAATAATATTGTCTTTATCTATGTTGATAAGATTAGTAAACTACCCATAATCATTAAAGTTTTCCACAATAATTTTTTGTGACTTCCAGCTTTTTTTTGTGGGGAATATGAACAATGACTTTTTTGACCAATGCATTCTATGAGTGGTTTAAAGGTTAGAATCTTATTCTCATCCTTAGGCGTAGTAATCAAAAGGGAGACTTAATGCGTAATTATTAGAAGTTAACAATGGTATTTTTGTAAGAGAAAATAGTGACTAACCGCTGAATGATAACGAAAACAGAAGCACCTTTCAAAAAAAAAAAAAAAGAGAAAATAGTGACTAACCGCTGAATGATAACGAAAACAAAAGCACCTTTCGAGAAAAAAAAAAAAAAAAAATGAAAGCAAAGGATTTAAGTTGAAATCGTGTTTCTGTCTAACAATTTCACAAAATATAAATAACTCTGGCCGTAATAACTATTTTGTCCCTCAAATTTTCGCATTAGATTCTAATATCATTCTTCAACTTTTATTTCTTTTATTAGAAGCCTTCACCTTTTTAAATAAATTAATTTAGTCTCATCACTTTAATTGAGGTGAAAATTTTAGCTTTAGTCACGCGTTGGTAGGAGAAATAAATGAAGTAAAAAAGTTAACTTTATTATTTTGTGTTATGTGCTTTTTATATATCTTGAACACTGTTGCAATACCTTAAAAAAAAAATTATGAATGAACGAACAATTCACGTTACATATCTTAAAATAGAGTTTTCAATTCAACAGAGGAATAACATCAAAACATAGCTTCAAGGTGAACCACGTGTATAATCAAATTACCGACTATGTATCATTTTAAAATTTTAGGTTTTGATAAACTTATTACCAATAGCAAAAATCCAATTACTTTTAAAGATGTTATAAGTAGTCACGAAACATTAAATAGATGAAAACTACAGTAAAAGAAATGAAGTCTTTGCACAAGAACAAGATATAAGAGTTGGTAGGGCTTCCAGAAAGGAATCAGGTGATAGAGTGCAAATTGGTGTTCAAACATAAAGAAGTAACTTCAGAGAAAGAAAGTCAAAGATTCAAAACTCGCTTAGTAGTAAAAGGTTACTCATAAAGGAAAAAGATTAACTATAATGAGATCTTTTCTCTAGTAATCAGACACACTTATATTAGGATAACGTTGGCCTTGATAGCACATTTTAACATGAAGTTACAACAAATGAATGTAAAAATGGTATTTTTAAATGGTGATTTGGAGAAATATCTTTATATAGGGTAATAGGATGAGTTAAACAATCTAGTAAGAGCAATTAGTTTGCAAACTAAGGAAATCACTTTATGAGCTAAAGTAATTTCTATAGTAATGTTACAAGTAATTCGACTTCTTTATGATCAGATAATATGAATATGAATATTGTATTTATGTTAAATACCTTGATTATGGTTTCTTCATTTATCTTCTACTATATATATGGATGATATGTTAATTTTTGCTAAGAATATCATTCATTTGTCTT
Organism: Pouteria glomerata; assembly: GCA_035590655.1. Lineage (NCBI taxonomy): Eukaryota > Viridiplantae > Streptophyta > Magnoliopsida > Ericales > Sapotaceae > Pouteria > Pouteria glomerata. Next base: position 42,001,811 of record JAVXUM010000001.1, read on the forward strand.
CTATTGTATTAGTATGAATAATATGAAACTATTGAGCACACCTTTGGCAGGTTACTTTAGGTGTCTATAAATCAGTGCCTGAAGTTCAAAGATGAGATTAGGCACATGGGATCAATTCCATACGCTAGTGTAGTTGGGCGTCTTATATAGGTAATGATTTGCATCAAATTGAATTTGGCACATGCAGTTTGTTTGGTAAATAAATTTATGGCTAATCTTAAGTGACAACATTAGAGTGCGGTCAAGTAGATCTTTAAATACTTGTGAGGTACTACAGAGTATGGCATCATGTTTAACAAACAGTAAGATGAGCATTTAGTTGTAGGGTTTGTGAATGCAGATTATGGAAGAGACTTAAATGACATGAGAGATAATATATGGTAGGATTAGTGGAAACAGAAAAAGTAATTTGGGGGGGGGGGGACAGGACCAAACTTATAAATTTTTGAAATATTTTATAAAACTTATCTAAAAAAAATTGATA
>JAVXUM010000001.1:42009662-42023643 GCA_035590655.1 Pouteria glomerata
TTAATTAAAATTGTATAAAAAATTCTTGATATTATATTTATATAATAATTCACAATCTATAAATAATAAAATTAATAAAACAAGATGATCAAATATAGTTATAATAGGATAAAGTCTATTACAACCAAATATATAACTTCAAAATTCATAAAAATAAAAATAATAATCTTAATATATAACCACATAATCTAAAATTAACACAATAGTTTGAAATAGTTAACTTTAATAATGAATACATATAACTAATATTAACACCATAGTTTGAAATATAGTCATAATTTAATAACTAATTTGTATTATTTAATTTTTTAATTTTTTAATTAATTTTTGTTTTTAATAATCGGGTCAATACCGGGTCAACCGGTTTTTTCCGTGTTGACCGGGTTAAACTGGGTTGGACCGGATTAGATTGGATTAATGGCTTCATTAAATAATTCTCAAATCGAGCCCGGTTCAAATACCGGGTTACCGGGTTAGTGGGTCAACCCGTCGAGTCGGGCCGGATTTGACAACTATGATCTTTACTTGTTGACTTGACCCCACTGATACAAAATCCTAGATCCGCCACTGGCTAATATTATACTTAAATAAGTATATTTTAATTTTATTTTGATATTTTCTCTTCCCATCTCATTTATTATAATAAAAAATCTTGAGTGGTAAGATTTAAATTTGATTACCAGTGATCACCGATTCGCTCTATGTATTAGTCGAATTTTGCCTAAACTGCCCTGTTGCGCTAAGTACTAAAAAAAAAAAAAAAAAAAGATAAAAAATTCGACGAGTAAAGCCCTAACCTGGACCTGATCTGAGAAAGAGGGGGCTTACAATCGACCTGGAAAACCCTACCCCTGCGCAGCAAGACATTTTTGGGAGTTCCCTGAGAAAGAGAGCTTAAAATCGACCTTCAAAACTCTAACCCTGCGCACCAAGACTTTTGTTGGAGTTCCCTGAGAAAGAGATGTCGGATATTGACTCGGACGCTCCCGAGGAATTCACTTTGGAGCAGGTCTTCCTTCACTCTCTTCTGGCCCCGATTTTTTCTTCTTATTCTTTCTTCAATCTTAATCAATTGTATAAAAGTGGCGTGCGATAAGTAAAACCCTACCCAAAACATAAAAAAATTATTTGTTTTTTTTTTTTTCCGTTGCAGGGACTGCAACAAGATGTAGAGATAAGGAAAGTCCAAAGAGAGAACAAGGCAAGGTATCCTCGGCATCCTTCTCTCTGTTTCAGACTTCACTCATGTAATTCATTCAACCGCCTTTGGTTGCATTCAATTGAGGGAAATCACAATCATATACATACGCGTTCATGCACTTTTGATTTGATTCCTAGTAGAAATGCGAAAGAAATCAGCTAAACTTTCTTCCAATATGATTGTATGATTGCTAGGGATGCTTGATATTTCATTTTTTGTGAGGTGTCATGCTTTTTTGATATGTTTGTAATGTGGATTCCTGGAGTGGAATAAAAGCAAAATGAGTTAAAAAAATTTTATTTTCTTATTTTCTTGTTCTTTTGTTTTTTAGACAAATGAGAAGAAAACGGATAGGTATTTTTTTTAAATTAATTTTTACTTGTTTAAGTATATGCAAGTATTATGTTATTTTCCCTTGCAAAAAAAAAAAAAATTGTTTCAAACATAGCACCTGTCTCCCAAATTGCATTATAAGGATTAAGAAAATGATATTGTTAGAGATTTTCCTCTTTAAACTTGTTGAATTGTACATGCATGTAGAGTTTTCTTTTCCTTGTGGGTGAAATTGAATATGTATATATATTTTTTTACCATAATGCGAAAGGATGATAACTCTGCTTGTGCATCCTTAATACTTATTTAAACAAAGCCAGTCTCGAGTCTGGATAATGGAGGGTTGTGTTAGCTTGAAGACCAGCATAAAATATAGTCACTACTTATGAACATGAATCCAAATGATAAATGGAGAAAAATGATTCATGTGGTTGATTCCAACTAGTTTGGTACTAAACCTTTGTTGAGTTGAGATGAGATGTGAAGGGCTGACACACAACTTAGCAAGGCCTTCGTCCAAACTAGTTTGGATCGGCTACATGAACTTTTTTCTCATACTAAATGAAATAATTGGCTTTCTGACGACAAGCTAGAGGATTTTTTTCCAGATTTATTTGATTTGACATTTGACAAGGATGCCTTGATATTGGATAATCCAAAAATACATGGTCATAACATAGCATGGAACGTTGCCCTGCGTAGGAGCTTATATGACTGGAAGGTAGAGGGGTTTGTTGGCCTGGTAAAGCTTTTGCAATCTTCAAAACCAGGGGCAGGTGAAAATTTAATTATTTTGTTTCTTCTAGAATTTGAGGAATTCAAGGTGAGATATCACTACAAATTTCTATAAGGAAGGATGGAGATGGACTTCCCATGGAAGAAGATTCGGCAGGGAGGGGTGACACCTGGAGTGGCATTTTTCATTTGGTGTGTGATCTGTGGATGAATCCTTACTCTAAATAATCTATGCAAAAAAGGGCATCTGCTGGTGAATTGATGCTCTTTGTGCAAAAAAACGCTGGGAATCTGTTGACCATATCTTCATCCATTGCCAATGGACAAAGGAGCTATGTAACATGTTATTGTCCAGCTTTGGTGTTTATTGGGTGCAAACTAAGAATCTTAAGGGTATCTGCTGGTGAATTGATGCTGTTTGTGCAAAAAACACTGGGAATCTGTTGACCATATCTTCATCCATTGCAAATGGACAAAGGAGCTATGTAACATGTTATTATCCAGCTTTGGTGTTTATTGGGTGCAAACTAAGAATCTTACGGCCTTTCTAAATTGTGGTGGGCATTATAATGTGGGGGAGAAGGCTATGGCTTGGAGAATGACCCCTTTCTGTCTAATTTGGATGGTTTTGAAGGAAAGGAACTGTAGAACCTTCCAAGGGATTGAATGGCCTTTGCATTAAGGTGAGGAGTTACTTTTGGGCTCAACTGTATGGTTGGTTGGTGGGGGTATACATCCATATCTTTGTATTTATTTATTTATTTATTTCGAGAATATGATACTGCAGTGAGGCTTTACATCCTTGTTATGGCATTTCCTTAACGCCTTGATCTTGTCATTTTCTCTTCATTATTAAAATCAACCCTGACAGTGGACTCATTCAAAGCTATAGTAGTTTGATTTACTGATATTATGCATGAAACACAATGTTTGTATTAGAAAGAGTTTGCGATAAGGGTCAGATTAAATCTTGTATTCTGCATTTGATAGGTTATATGGTTGTCTTCATTTGTTTTTGTATTCTGCATTTGATAGGTCCTATGGTTCTCTTCATTTGTTTACTTTCCCTTAAAGCTCTACTTAATGTTTAACCTTATTGAACCTGACATGAAATGTTTTCCTTTTTCTAGGGTTGCTCGTGAAGGAAAAGAACGTCGCAGGCAGTGGGCTCAAAAGATAGCACGCAAACCACCACAAAGTGTTGAAAACATCCAAGATGTGGAAACTGAAACAATCCAGGAGTCCCATGATGATGATGGTAATAATGATGGTGATAATGATGGAATGCTACCGAATGACATAGTCAAACTGCTTGCAGCTCGGGAAAAGTATGTTATGAATCTCTGTTTCTCTCTCTCTCTCTCTCTCTCTCTCTTTAAGTTCTAACTGAGGGAATACAACACCTGCAGGCAAGTTTTCGCGTCAGACTCTGAGGAAGAGAAGGAAGAGAAAACCAAGAAAAAGCACACCTCAAGAAAGAAGAGGTCCAAAAGCTCTGGGTGAGGGACTTCCTCCTTCCATAGTGATGAGAGAACACAAATATCTTTTATAAATAGCTTTCTAGCTAAATTAATTCTCTTTTAATTATGCTATCACAGGCTTGGACCTGTTATTTTGAAAGACCTACCACCTGCTCAGTGCTTGCAGAACTCGTTGGAGTTTTTGAAGAAAAGGAAAATGCAAGTTCCAAGGTCATCTTCTGTTTTGGACAACCCCAATCAAGCGCTACGTCTAGTTTCTTCATTTGGCTTGTTAAGTGAGAAATGAACTAGAAATTACAAATGTCATTGATGCGTTTTTTGTTGTTGAGAAACAATGAATGTCTCAAGTATTTTGATTCAGTCTTGATATATCATTGACACATTTTCTCCTGGAGCACAGTAGCAGAAGTTTGTGCATTTTACCATTATTTTGTTATTTGTTAAATTATTTGGATTAACTATTTCTATCATCCCATTTCTACCATAGCTGGAGCTAACACCTTCATTCAATGTTATTTCTTCTACCGGAATGCTATTTTGTTATTTGTTAAATTATTTGAATTAACTATTTCTATAATCTAAAGTTGTTAAAATCGAGATTTTACTTAAAATCGGTAGAAAGTTCAAAAATCGAATCGTAAATTTGAATCGTAAAATCGTAAGATTTTACCAAATAACTATAAAATGAAAATATAGTCTATTATGTTACAATTTTTTATTTATAGCTTTCATTTTTTTATAAGTAAATAATTTTATTAATAAGGAAAAAAAAGATATATATCAAGAAAAATGGTATACACAAAAATTTTCACATATTAACAAAAAGAAATTTTAACAAAGTTTATAAAAGATTTCTATACTCCATTTACCGAATTATACAATTAAGACCGTTAAAATGTTTGGTGTGATCTATTTAATTGACATTAAAATATTGATTTCATTTTATCTTAATTTTTATTTGAGTTAAAATATATTTGTAATATTTTATCATAGGTCTCTTGGTTTCTATTATAGCTATTATATTTAATTTATGATAGTCAATTTGATGTAACAATAGACACATTATCCTCAACTAGTGTAGTATAGTAAATAATGGTGTTATAGAAATAAAAAAAAACATCTAAAAAAAATAACTAGTGAAATAGTTGTAGCATATTATTTGAAAAAAAAATATAAAAATTTATTTTATTTAAAAAACTTATACAAAAATCACTTAATATTTAAAATCGGTAAAATCACTTATAAAATCGAGATTTTGCTGATTTTACATCCCAAAATTGAGATTTTACTTATTTTACCCCTATTAAGATTTTAGGTAAAATCGAACAAGTTTTCCCTCTTTAACATCGTAAAATCAATTTTTTTTACGTAATTAATTATAATAATACGATTATATACATAAATAGACATGGCGGGGAGTAGTTACAAAATGAGGCTCGGTGTCGTCACTGGAGTTGACGCCACAAACAATGTCGTCAACTTGATTATCGCCATTGGTGTCGGTGATGGAAATGCCGACATGGTGGCGTCGACTCCATTGCCGACACCCTGGTTTTTATTCCTGCAACGTTTCCAGCTTCGTCCCTCAGTCGCTCGGCAGTTCTTCACTTCCTCGGTTTTGTAGCTTCAGTTCGTCGCTCTCTCAACGGTTTCCTACAACTCGGTCACTTCCGCCAGGCTACTGATTCTACAGGCCTAGTCCATCATCTTGGTCTTCAACGGATAAAAATGTAAGTTCTCTCTCCATCACTTTAGTCCGCATTCCTGATTATATATATATACATGCATATAAACACGGTAAATATAAACATGGTAATAAACACTACACATTGATTCTCTGTCAGTGAATACTCTATTGAGTGAGTAGTGCCTTCATTTTCTTCATTTTTGAATTATTCGAGAGGGCCATTTCCATGTATGTTGCTGAATGTTATTAAATTATTGGAGAGGGTAGCTGAATGTGATAATTTGATTTGGAAGTTTGCTATTGAAATTAGGGGTCTGAAATTGCTCCATTCTGCTACTTATTTGATCAAGCAAGTTTATTTTTTTTTTTAATTTTTTTTTTTTTTTTACTTTGTAAATTGATTATGGCGGATATTGAACTTTGTTGACATTTGGAAAATCTTGCTTAGCATTGTTTATTTTAGGAACTTTGTTTAGTTTGTAAAATCTTGGTTAGCATTCCTATAGTTTAATTTTGTTATATTTGTAAATCATTTGTTACAAAAATATAGTTTGTAAATCATTTGTTATATTTAACTTATTTTTGCATTTATTTTTGTATATATACTGATTGTATGTAGTTAACTATAAATTAGTTTGTTTACATTAATATTACTATATATAAATTTGATTATGTAAATAAAGACAACACCTAGGTAGGAACTAATTGTAGTAAATATATGTATTTAGGTGAAATATCTATTAGTTGTGAAAATTATATATTAAAAAAATTTTCACTTATGAAATTTAGTTTGAGTTCAAATAATTTGTTTATATATAACGTAAGGAAAGTAATATTTTTAGCATATTAATGCTTAAGTTTAAACAAACTACCGTAATTTACTTATAAACTTAAATTTATGAATTGATATTAGAACGTAGAGAAAATAATATTTTCCTTTATTAAAGTAAACATAATGCTTAAGTTTAAAAGTTACCATAATTTACTTTAAACTTAAATTTACGAATATATAAATTAAAATCACCATGTTAGCAAACTATAATTTAATTCAGGATGCTTAAATTAAATTTTGTGTAATGTATTTATGTGTGACTGAATTTTTTTTTTTTTTTATTTATCTATGTATATTGGATGTATGTAGCTAAACATACAAATTAATTTAGGTAAAATATAAGACAATATTTAGGTAAAATATCATTATACTCACTATATGTATTTAGGTGAAATATTTATTAGTTGTGACAAATAATAAATTTTAGAATTATTCTCATTTGAATATTATTTGATTTTAGAAGTCTTAAAAGCATAATTCTTAAGTTTAAAAGTCATGATAGAATGAAAATATAATTTTAAATCAGTATGTTAGCGAATTCTAAATTTTAACATACCCAAATTATATTTCGTGTAACGTAATTATTTTTAAGTTTAAAATAACATAAGTAAATTACGGAAGTTGGGTTAATATAATTTAAGTTATATGTTATATAATCTATGTTAGGTTAACTGAGTTCAATTCGTTCATGGTTATAATCTGTCGCTTGTTGATTGTTCGCGATGCCATCAGAATGAATTTCCCTGTTTTGTTTTTGGGATGGAAACATCATAGATGCGGGTGACGACGTTAGGTACGACATACCATTTCAGTACTGTATCAGGATTAGCAGTCAGTGTACTTACACGATATTAGTGGCAAAACTATACGAAACTGCCCGTATGGACCCCACTCAAGTGGCTTTGAGAGTAGTTTGTAAATACCCAATTGTTGGTAGTGCAGGCCAAATACTTCACAGACCCCTACAATTAGTGGATGATGATGTAGTGGAGGCAATGTTTGCTATCGTTCAAAGATTGAACCGCGATCACTGTGACGTGTACTTGGAGTTTTAGCCAATTAATCATCTACCGGTAGGCAATGAAAGCAACCTCCAACTAATTGCTTCGCCTGATGATCTCGTAGGGAGCTACAATGAAGTCTTGGTTAGCTTTCCTATGATTTCCATGAAGGTCAGGTTCACGTCCCCCTCCATCATGTACTCATTTATTATTATTAATAAACTAGTAGGGGTCTCTGCCAAACCCCCTTCCCGCTAAGGAGGTTTTTTCTAAAAAATAAAAAAATAACTCATTACTTTAATATTATTCCATACTTCAATTTCAAAACATTTTAAAATCTCTTGTTAAGTAAATGCATGTACAATTATATTTCCTATAATTATAAAAAGAATATACTAATTGAACATCAAAAATATTGATATTTGTTTATGCTTTTCTATTTATACCATTTCTATAGCGAGATGTCTCATCGATGACAACATATGCTGGATCTTAGGCCGATAGATGCTCATGTACTCCACTCGCAGGCTGAACATCGATCGACTAATATTTGGGAGTCCCCCGTTCGGGTATGTATTTTAAATTTAGTTATTTTAATGTCATACGATTAAATATTACTTCAACTATTATTGGTTAATACTTATTATCTTTTTATGGTGCAGTTCGAGGAGGTCATTCGATGTTGGGCCTCACAGACTTGCTTACGGCAGATATTGGATCCACCCTAGGATCCTCGTGTCCTGCAACAATTGCACAGGGCTGGATTTTACGGGATATACTGATTGGCCCATATCCATTTATATTGGCCGCTGATCACATCTCTGGTAGAGCGATGGAGGCGGGAGACTCATACTTTCCACTTACCCGTCGGCGAGGGAACGATTACATTACAGGATATGGAGGTGATTACGGGATTACGAGTTGATGGTGACCCCGTGAGCGAGACAGATGAGCTGCATGGACTCCTGGCACGACGGGCACTATCCCAGGAGCTACTTGGTAGGACCCTAGATGCCGGCGATTTCAAGATGGGCCATTTGAAGATTAGCTGGCTCACGAAGCATTTTCTGGTATTGCCTAACAACGCTACAAATGTAGAGATAAAGCACCATGCCCAGGCACTGATTCTTATTATCATCGGGGCGCATTTACTGTCAGACCACTCTGGCAATATGGTGAAGACACATTACCTTCCATTACTCTTAGACTTGGATGACTACGGTCGGCTAGCTTGGGGCAGTTGCGCTAGCCTGCTTGTACAGAGAGCTGTGCTCTGCCGCTACCACTCGTACAGCTGAGATGGCAAGACCGATTTGCATACTTCAGGTAAAAAAAAAAAAAATTTACATAATTTTGTTGACATTTGTTAATATCATTTCGAATGAACTAATAATTTCTTATAAATTTAGATTTGGGCATGGGAGCGACTGGCACAGTTCAGGCCTGTCATTAGACGTCTGCCTCCACCACCTGATTATGCAACAGAGGAATTTGGGCTCCCGGCAGATCCATGGGGGTGTAGATGAAAATGGAGCCTAGTGGTGCTAGACCACTGAGGGACTGCAGGGACCAGTTGACACTCATGAGGGATGATCAGATGACATGGTGTCCCTTTCCGGCATCGATTTTGAGCAGACTTCCAGTGTACTGCCGTGCTGGTGAGGCAATGTGGCGTTCGACTTGTCCGTTGATATGTTACGAGATCGTCGAATACCACCTACCCGGACGCGTTATGAGACAGTTCGGCCTTCGTCAAGTGATCCCAGTCGACTTCAACACAGATGTCCATTTGCACGAACTGACTAGACGTGGTTGGGGAGAGGTTAATTGGCTATAGTACCGTCAGCGTTATGTGGAGGAATGGGTTCGACGACGAGACACTATTATCCACGGTGAGGATTTTGTTATGCCTCTCCCTTTCGATGACCCCTATATGGAGTGGTTTCGTCAAATCACATGGAGTCACATTGCACCACCCTCCCATGCGCCACCTGTTGGTTCTCAGCCCGTGGTAGCAAATATGTCCATTCTGGTATAATATTTTATCTAAAAGTATTTTAATAACGCATGTTTCATTTATACTTGTTGAGTTTGACTAATATAGTTCTTTATTCATTTCAGGTTAATACAATTGTCAGCATGTATCGCGTTGCAACTACAGCCCTCGATGAGGTGCAGGAGCCGAGATCCATTCGAGCGCTACAACATATTCTTGATCAAGCGAGGCCTGTGATCAGTGCGACCGATCATGAGGAGAGACTGCGGGGAGATGTTCACAGTAACTAGCCGGGCACATCTGCCCAAGCATCATCATCACGCCCCACGAGACTACGGCGTCTTAGTAGACGATCACGAGGACATCCCGTTATATATGGTCCTGACCCAAGCAATGGTCTAGGTGGAGTAGCTGAAGAGCCAGACATTCCTGACCCAGTCGACGGTTTCGGCAGAATACCTGACCCAAACGATGGTTTTGGCGGAGTACCTGCATATTTAGCACCGTTTCAGGGACATATACCAGTTTCAGACCTTGTTGAGTTACTGCTGCAGACCCCACCCTCTACTACGCAGGCATACGCTTCACTCTCAGCGGATATAAATGACTTTTGGTTAGGGATTTTGCACATAGAGTCATTTTCTACATCCCCACCACCCGTATCACCTGCTAGACACGCAGCTATTGATCCATAGGCACCTATGACAGCTCCCCTAGCTCCAGCCAAGTATTATACTCGACGACGTAGAGCACGACAAGCAGACATATCATCATCGTCGCACATTCCTATAGTTTTACTTGATGAGCATGAGCTACCAGCAGGAGAGGTACGTGTGGAAGACGGATCGACAGTAGCACATGCATCAGTCGAGGAGCCACTGATGCCACCACATGCTACACCTGCAGATGTGTCTCTGCACCCAGACCAACCACGCCGTGCACGAAGAAGGCTCCGCTGTGGCACGGAGTGATCTTTTATCTTTTTTTTTTTTTTTTTCTTCTATCTTATTATATTTTTGTATCGTATTCACTCATCGGAAAATTATCTTAGTTGTGAGAGGTTTGCTTTACTTTGATCATTTGTCACTTTAGCTATCTACTATACATAATGTGTAGGAAGCAACGAAAGTTTTATTTTTTACCCAATATTTTAGTAGTTCCAATAATTTAAAGTTAAGACTTCCAAAATTGTTTCGAGACATGGTTGTTGTATTATTGTTTTCCAAATGTTGGTAGTGTTAGAGTTGATTGTATTTAAAATAACAGATTGAGCAGTAAATTAACAGATTGTACATGAGAATAACTGAGAAACAAATGGAGATGGAGAGGGAGAGGATGTCGTCGGTTCTAGTGACAACACCATGGGTGTCGACAATGCTAGGACAACATCCTTGTATCGTCAACTCCATCTACGACTCCGAGTCTCTTTTTATAATTTTTTTCCTCCATGTTTATTTACGTATATTTTATTTTATTATTATTAATTACGTAAAAAATTCTCATAAAATTATAAAATTTTAAAATTTAAATCAAAATTTTAACAACGTTGCTATGATCCCATTTCTACCATAGCTGGTTCATTCAATGTTATTTCTTCTACGGGAATGCTATTTTAAGTCCTAGATATACCTGTATATATTTAGTCCACTGTTGAGGGAAAGCTTTAAAATATGTCTTGCAATACATCCATGGATAATACAATTACCAAATATATCTATGGGATTTAACCAATAAATCGAACAATTTCCAATTTCTCCTCAGCCTACATAGTTGTTCAAATCTGTTTTGTTGCTGTCTCTGAGAAATTAGGTACATAAATAGCCATGCTGTGGCCACTATTCTCTGCAGTAGTCGTTTCAATCTGTTCTATGACATGCATTGTCAGCCATGGAACAACTCCGGCTGTAATTAAATGACTATTTAAAGGTAGCCATTAGAGCAGCTAAGGAGCAGAGAAAGCATCGTTCTGCTCCATCCACGTCTGCTGGTGAGCTGCGACCCCATCGGACTCGGAAGAGCTGAGCAGAGACTGGAAAGTGGTCCTTATCTTGTTTAAGCACTTGTGGTGTCGGATTCGCCTGAGAACCACATCTTTGTCCAGAGGCCGAGACTTGTGAGCTGATGAAGATATCAAGTGGAGGCAGGTTGTGACTTCAGCCTTGCCTCCACCTTCTGGGTGATTTTGCACCACCTCCTCCTTCGCTTCTGAGAAAGATTGCTGGCTCATAGATATCATGAAAGTCATTTCTTTCACTGCAAGGATATTGGGATTTCTAGTTGCCGTTTGGGTTCTCTATATATATATATATATAGAGAGAGAGAGAGAGAGAGAGAGATGATGGTGATATTATGATACACAAATTGAACTTTACTGGGGGTTGGTTAGCCATTGGTTTTGTTTGTTCTCTAATTTCCGTGGATTTTTGAGTTCCCTTCCCTTGGCTCTGTGTGCTGGTTCGCTGGATTTGTTTCATGCTGGTGGTATTTGTGAAGTGAGTGGGTGCAGGCAGGTCCAAGTGGATTGAGGCTTAGTTTTTTAAGAAAAAATACAGCTTTTTTTTTTTTGTAGCTACTAGTGCCTAATTGCTAAAAATTTAGTTTTATTTTTGTGTTTGAGGAGAAAAGTTAGTATTTTTAATAGTTAATTTTTTAGTTTTTTTGTTAACATTTTTTTTCATAATTAAAAAAAAAAAATTAAAATGCAAGAATAAATTTATTCATTAAAAAAAAAAAAAATTGAGTAGGCGGAAGGATATGTTTTCCAAACGGAGCCTGAGTGTTGTATGAGATACTCTTTTCACCAAGGCATGCATTATTCAAGGGATAGGATCCGGGGGAGATGCACCGGTGCCGTTGATATTTGAAATGGGAAATTTATATAATAAAACAGGTTGGTTTCTTTAAGAATTTTTTTTTTTTTTTTTTTTAAATTAAGATCTAACAAGTTAAGAATTATTTTTTTTTTCATTCAACGATGGAGATTTTTTTTATATTTTTAACTTTTTACTTAATTTTTATTTTAGTGAGCTCAATTATCATCTATTTCATAAAACAGTTTAAGAATTTTAAATTTTACCACATTAAATTCTACCCAATTGTGGTTCTTAAGAAGTTGAATCTTTTAAATTAAAATATCATAATTAATATTTTCTTTATGGTGTTTATTAAAAATTAATGAGAGAGAGAGCAAAACACATACAATAACTTTTAGAGTTTAAAGTTCTAAAAAAAAATTTTAAATTCATGAATTATTATAATTTTTTTGATTTAAACTTTTGGTCTAAAATTTTAATTATATAAGAAATTTAGTGTTAATTTTATTTTAAATGACGTAAACACATGTTATTATTAGTAATTATCAGAAGGCTCTAATAATTTAAACAATTTACACTAGTTTCTATATGTAAGAACCAGTTAAAAAATACATTAGACATGCATCGGTGTAACTGTGTACCGACCCTCCCCGGATCACAAGGAATGAGGCAGTATAATGTTTTGAGGGTGTTTGGTATGATAAAAAGTGAGATAAAATGAGATAAATTGTGGATTCGTAATACGTGCAGTGAGATAAGTTTTAGAGATTTTCAGAGATTTTCAGAGTTTTTCAGAATTTTTAGGTTATCCAAACACCCCTATTTCCGGTCTTTTTATGGCTTCGTTTGGAGTGTTAAAAATTATTAAAAAATATTAAAAATTTTTAAAAATTATTTACTTCTAATTTTATCGTACAAATTATAAACTCATAATTTTTATTAAATTGTATTATTTTTTTGTCATTCCAAACGCTCCTAAGATAAAATTATCATTTGGAAGTACTTGAGTATTATTTGTTTTGTTTTGTTTTCTCACATAAAGACTTTAAGTTTTTGCAATGGCAACCCAAGCAAGAGCCACCCTAATTTTTCAACATCAATTGCGTGCCAACTGGTGATAGCCGATGAGATTTGTAATCCTATTACGTAGTGTACTACTTATGTACTTATGGTAAAAGCTGTAAATGTGACTTTTTTAGACTGTTAGTAGCCCATGCAATTTGAGTTAATTTACCAGTTATATATAACAATACAAATATATTATTAAAAGATGGTGATGATAATGCCAGAGTTAATAATATCAATGTCAGAGCATATTTATTGTACTTTTATTTGTGGATAATTTTACCTTATTAAGTTAGTGAATAATTATATCAGAGTATATTTAATGTAAGAATTGATTATACTAAAACATATTTAATGTAATTTTTATTTATTGATAATTTATTCTTATTAAATTAGTAGAAAAATAAAGCTCACATCTATTTAATTAACTTTTAAATTAATGTTTATTTTCTTTCCCAACCATTAAATCAATTAGCTTTTAAATTAACATTTAATAAATTATTTTTTTACTAAGAATAAATTAATTAGTAAAATTAATAGCAAATTAATTGTCTTAATAGGAGAAAAAAGTATACAAAATTTAAGTTTTGAACTAATAAAGTAGTAATGTAATTAATCAAATTTTTTAATATTTTTTCTCTATTAATAATAGTAATCAAAATGCTTTTAAAGACATGAATAATTTGAATAATTACTTCTCTATTAATAATATAATAATAGTAATTGATATGATTTTAAAGGCATGAATAATTTGAATAATTACTTCCAAAATATAAATTTTATAGATTTATTTTTTATTCATAAAATTTGTTTAAATAATAAATTTTACTTATTGAT
>JAVXUM010000001.1:42037196-42071498 GCA_035590655.1 Pouteria glomerata
TTTGATGAGAATCGCAAACTTCTTAGATTGTTGACACACACTAACCCAAGATCAATTACAAACATTATTCCATTAATTAAACAGTTTGTAAGAACAACTTTAAAAAAAAATGACTCTTCTTATAATCGAATTTAGATTTTGTTTAAGAAAACTGAAATTCTGGTTATTTTAAATTCTAATCAATTCTTGTTTATTTAAAATTCCATTAATAGACCTTTTTAAGAGTAGATGACATTTTCTTACCATTATATTTTACACTTAATTTTATTTTGGTCTGTATACTTTCAATTATAATAATTAATTTCTTATTTTTATAATTAAGTTTCAATTTGATCTTTTTATCAAATTTATTAACAAAAAATATCATGTATTAACCAAATATAATGGCCATGTGACATTTTTAGTCACTAATAACAAAAAATATCATATATTAATCACATATGATAAACACGTGGTATTTTTATTTATATTTTTTCAATAATTGTCAACAGAATGATCAAATTAAAATTTGATTATGAGTATAAAAGGTTAACTGTTATAATTAAAAGTAAAGTGTTTAAAATTAAATTCAATGTAAATTATAGGGATGCTAAATATAATTTACTTTTTGCTGGGCAGTAAAATATAATCATGTTCAGAAGATGGCAGTTGCAGAGATGAGAATGTTAAGATGGATATGCGGGTTAACAAGGAGAGATAGGATTAGGAACAAGAAGATTAAGGGCAAATTAGGAATAGCGCCGATTGAAGAGAAAATAGACTAAGATGGTTTGGTCATGTTAAAAGACGTCTAACGGAGGTACCGGTTAAAAGGTGTGAAAGTATGGAGATTGTTAGGAGTATGAGAGAGAGAGGAAGACCCAAAAGCTGTTGGAAATGAATTATTAAACATGACCTTGCCTACATGGATTTAATGGAGGATATGCCCTTCAATAGATTTGATTGGCGTCGTCAAATCCATATACCTGACCCCACCTAGTGGGAAAAATACTTGGTTTGGTTTGGTTTGGTTTGGTTTGGTTAAATTTGTATTTGTAACTTTTGTCTGTCAAAATTTAAACAATTTTTTTCGGGAGTTTTTGTTTGGCTTTAATCTCTAATTTTTATTAAATGAAAATTATAATTAAAGCATACCTAAAAATTTAAAAACAACATTAATTAAAAATCATGCTATATGTAAAAGTGCGGACGAGACATTTTCGTTTTTTCATGCTTTTCCTTTTTTTTTAATTGTTTATTTCTTTATTTATTATTATCTTTCATGTTTATTCAATTTGCTTCTCTCTCTCACTTAGGTCATTTTATCTCTCCACAAACAGCCTCATATTTTCCTGCTTTTTTTAATTGTTTATTTATTATTTTCTTCCATATTTATTCAATTTTTATCTTTCTCACTTAGATATTTTTCTCTCTTATTTGAGGAAACGTGTGTGTTCCCTCTTACTTTACGTATTTTTTTAATTGCTTATATATTATTTTAAGTTTATTTAACTTACATCCTGTAATTTAAATTTATATACTTAAATTTTACATATTTTATAAATGTACACTTAAATTCCTAAAGTATATATTACATTCATTCACACTCTTTAGATTTTTCATCCAAAATTAACTTTCAACAAATTTAATACTGTGAAGTTACCTTTAAATGTTTTAATATTTATTGCTAGTAAATAAATTAAATAGTTAAAATAATGGTTTTATTAGTTTTTATTGATGTTTATAGTTTTATGATGATTTTTGTAAGATTTGTTTTTAGAGTTCCGTTTGGAATTCTGAGAAATTCTGAAAATCAAAAAAAAAATATTAAAAATTTTTAAAAGTTATTCATTTTCTATTTCACTGCACTAATTATAAATTCATAATTTTTATCAAATTTTATCACTTTCTATCACTCTAAACACTCCCCTAAAATGATATAATAGGGTTAAAAGACCAAATAAAGAAAGAAAAGTAAAGGTGTAAGTGCATTTTTTAAAATTATTATTTTTGATTAAATTTTTAATAGTTTCATTTTACTCTGAACTACGAGAAATGTAAATAATGAATATTTTTTTTTTCTTTTACGTTCAAGAGTCTAAATAATTTTTACTTTAATTACAAAGGTAAGAAGATAATTAACTCCACAATATATTTAAAATTTTATATTTTTTTTCCTTTCCCCCTCTCACTTCGTACTATTTTTTTTTCTCAGTAAATTCTTAAACACACCTTTTTAACAAATTTATGTTTTCTCCTTTAAAAGCTAGCATGTGCGAGGGCCCTTTTTTTCGATTCATAAAAGGCAACCAAAACTATTTCAATAAAACTATGAAAAGGCTGCTTGAAAATATTATGTGGGTGGCATTCGGATTCCATCTCGGTGATTGACGCAAGGATGCCATGACTAACCACTTTTACTAAACTCTCACTCAAGATCAAATATTATTTTATTTTACTTTTTTTTTTTTTTTTTTTTTCATATAAGGATTTTTCTGTTCTGTTTCTTCCACTATTTCTTCCAAAAATTAAATTTATCATCAAGAAGAATAAAAATGAAAGGGTAAACTACACTTGGTAACTTTAGACTTTACCCCTCATTTTAACCCTTTATTATAATTTGTCCAACTTTAATTTCTACGATCGTCTCATTTTCTCCCTTCCATCCAAGGGTGGACCGAAACTTGGATTGCCTTTGAGCTATGTCCCGGGTAGCCTCTCCTATTTATTTTTTAATTTATTTTTTTTTTTTCAAATTCAATGTATTCTAAATTTTTGTAACTCAGCTCATTATAAGGATTTATTTCTATTCTTGTTTATGAGTGAAAAATAAATTTTTTTATGATAATTTTATATCAATCCAAATGAACTACAATTCTTAAGTCCACTCCTCCTTTCATCAATTATCACTAAAAAAATGCCACACATCTATTACACATAATGGATACGTGATATGTTTTGTCAATAAATTTGATAAATGAAAACCAAGTGAAATGATTTAAAAAAAAAACTAAAATGAATCTAATTTACAAGGATCAAAGTAAAATCAGAGGTAAAATATATGAGTGCCAAGGGTAACTTGCCCTAAATAAAATTTTGAAATAATTGTGCACCTTTTTTTTTTTTTTTTTGGCAATAACAAATATAAAAGAACATGTATATAAACTATGGAATTTTGAATTAAATTTATTTTGAATAAAATAATTGTAACACAATAAGTTTGTACAACAGTCAAAAAAAAAAAAAAATGAATGTATTAAATCATTAGAAATATGCAAAAGCTTGTTTCATATTATAGTAGTAGGTAATGGGAAAACAATGCTCTTCCGGATATCAGTTTGATCTCTACGATTTCATCAGAACAAACCCGATTCCAATAGAGAGACTGTCTTGACACATTTCAACAGTTTGTCAAATGTGTAAACTTTGCCGGATGACATCTTTGCCACCACTGTAATTCCTCTGTAATGTAACCTTTCAATGGAACTCTGATCCTTCGACCAAACACCAACTTCATGAAGGTCTCCTTCATTCCAGCAGATGTTGACTGTCACCCCACCCCTTGCCTTCAATCCTTTAACACAGCCATTTGCCCATTTGTCTCGAGGAAGAGCTGGGAGTAAATACAGGTCCTTTACAGTGCTCTGAACAAGCATTTCTGCTACCGCTGCAGAGAAACTGAAACACCAGAATAGCTATTTCGTTAATCATTTTCATTTGCCCTATTATTTGCCCCGTAAAGGTCTCTAAACTTAGCAATTGTTGTTCATTATGACATCAAAAAATGCTAATCATAGTCACATCGACTGCGCAATCTCAGCGTTCATCTGCGTGTGTCCCGTAGAGGGCCCAACGCACATGATTGCCACGACAGTGACGGTGTAGCAGGCTGCTAATGCTCAGCTTTGCCTCCTGTTGCGATTTTTAAAATGGGGTTCTTAGCATCCCATAGACAGAAGGCATATGAATCACAGCTGGAGGAGAGTGGTATAGAATAAGCTCCCTTGCTTAAGCACCGATACAAATACACAAATACGAGTACGGACATGACTATGGAAATTTTTAAAAAATAAAGATACAAAGACAGTGAGGATATGAGAAATAAAACATGTTTTGATTAGTTATTGTAGAAAACTAGATTTATTAAGCACAATACACAACCCAACTGGGTTCTATGTGTTCATTTGTACATATTCATGGATGACTATACAGATTCCATAAGGTCTAAATACATCTCCTAAATCTAAATACATCCTCTACTATTAATATAAACATTATAATTAATATGCATTAACACTCCCTCTCAAGTTAGAGCATATATATATCATATGTTTCAAAGTTGTTACAAATATATCTTTTACTCTTCCTCCTAGAGCTTTAGTGAATAAATTGGCCAGTTGCTCTTCAGATTTAATATGACTAGTTTTGACAATATTTTGTAAGATCTTCTATCTGACAAAATGACAAACAACTTCAATATGCTTAGTCTTCTCATGAAACAGGATTAGAAATTGTGTGAACAGCAACTTGATTATCACAAAATAGTTCAATGAGCTGTAATCCAAATACTCTCAATTCTGTCAACATAACTAGTATCCAGAACAATTCACAAGACATATGTGCTATGGCCCAATATTCTGATTTTGCACTCGATCTTACCACCACAGTCTGTTTTTTGCTTTTCCAAGATGCTAGATTTCTACCCACAAAAATACAATATCTTGTAGTAGATCGTCTATATGATGGAGAATCAACCCAGTATGGACATTATTTTGATACAATAAACTACATCCTGGTGTACCTTTTAGACACCTCAAGATGCGAATAATCGCATCCCAATGACTAGAATGAGGTGCATCAAAGAATTAACTAACTACGCTTGTGACGAATGAGATATCTTGCTGTGTCACTGCTAGATAATTAAGTTTTTCGACTAATCTGCGGTATCGTCCTAGATCATCCAATAATTCTCCCTTATCTGCAAGAAATTTTATATTAAGATTCATTGGAGTATCAATTGGTTTGGCTCCCAATATGCCAGTTTCAGACAGCAAATCAAGCACATATTTTTTATGAGAAAGAGCAATCCCCTTGTGTGATCTTACGATTTCAATCCCCATAAAATACTTCAATGAACCCAAGTTTTTTGTATTGAACTTAGTTTGAAGAAACAACTTTAGATCATAAATAACTCATGTATTATCTCCTATGATCATAGTATCATCCACATAAACAAGCAACCAAGTTTTCCCTTGAGAGGAATAACGGTAAAAGACAGAATGATCAACACCATCAATCCAAAATCCATCACCACATCACCAAATCTTCCAAACCAAGCCTGAAGGGATTGTTTTAGGCCATACAACGATTTCCTTAATTTACAGACTAACCCAGACTCTCCATGAACAACATACTCAAGGAGTTACTCTATATACACCTCCTTAGCAAGATCATCATGAAGAAAGGCATTTTTAATATCTAATTGATGCAGTGGCCAGTGAAACATACCTGTAAGTGAAATAAGAAGTCAAACAGAGGTGATCTTGGCCATAGGGGAGGTCTTTGAAAAATCTAGGTCATAAATCTGAGGGTACCCTTTTGCAACTAATCATGCTTTCAACCGATCAACAGAACCATTAGGGGTGAATTTTGACATTATACACCTATGGACAACCAACAATTGACTTTCCAAGAAGAGAACAACCAAATCCCAAGTATCATTAGCTTGAAGGGCAAACATTTCTTCCTCCATGATAACACGCCATCCAAAATGAAATAAAACTTCAGACAGAGAATTAGGGATAGAAACAGTAAACATAGAAGTAACAAAGGCATGATAAGAAACAAAATTAGAAATAGGATGGGAGGTGCAAGTGTGTATACCTTTCTGAAGGATAATGGGAAGATCAAGATCACCGGGGTTAGGCTCAGAAGTAGCATCTAAAGACGAAATTAGAGAAAATGGAGTGTCTGAAGTATCAGGAAAAGACTCAGTAGCTAACTGCCGTCTGGTATAAACCTGTAGATTAGGACGACATAGACGAAAAGGGAAAATTACAGGTAAAGGGAGGCTTTCATTCACATCAGATAAGAATGAAGAATTAGAAAAGAAAGAGGTATTCTCAAAAAATGAAACATCAGCATACACAAAGTATCGATGTAGAGATGGACTGTAACACCGATATCCTTTTTGTAAACAAGAGTACACTAAGAAGACACACTTAAAAGCACAAGGTTCTAGCTTGTCAATTCCACTGTCAAGTTGCTGGACAAAAGCAACACACCTAAAAATACATGGAAGAGAGGAAATAACGGTGTTTGAAAGAACAAAACAGAATAAGGAGAATGACCTTGCAAAACAAAAGACCGCATTATGTTGATTAAGTAGCATGCAATGAGAATAGTGTCCCCCCAAAAAAATTTAGGAACCTGCATGTGAAACATCAAACATCGGATTGTTTCAACAAGATGTAAATTCTCTCTCTGTAACTCCATTTTGTTATAAAGTATGAGAGCAAGAGGACTGATGGAGCATGCTAAATAAGGTCATAAAATCAGTAAAAGGTTTGAAGAAATACTCCCTAACACTGTCACTACGAAGAATCTTGATAGGCACATCAAATTGAGATTTAATTTTAGTACAAAAAGATTGAAAGATAAAGAATAATTCAGAACGATCTTTCATTAAATAAACCCATGTAAGTCTTGAAAAATCATCAATAAAAGTAATAAAGTACTTAAACCCCAATTTAGAAATAACACGACTTGGTTCCCACACATCAAAATGAACCAAATGAAAAGGACTTAAGGGCTAATTATTGACTCTGGGACTAAAGGAAGCACGGTGATGCTTTCCTAACTGACAAGACTCACAATTTAAAGACTGAAGTTGACTGAAACTAGGAACCATAAATTTCAGCCTATCAAAAGACAGGTAACCAAGATGACAATGAATCCCAATGGGAGAAGCAATTGCAGAACAAGTGACAAACGAAGATGTAGACGAACAAGCCAAATAATAAAGTCACTGAGCTTCACGCCCATTTCCAATCTTCTTCGTTGTCTTCAAATCCTGAATAATCACATAGTTGAAGAAAATAATGTGAGAGAATTGAATTGTATATTCTCTCCTCTCCCTTGAATGTTATTTATAATCAAAAGTGTACACCAAATAAAGAAATGATCTAAAGAAGGAAATACAAATAAAAGGAAATATCCATCAGAAATCAATCAACCCCAATATTCTCCCAATCAATCAATCCTATAATTCAGTCCTTCCTAATCCTTCCTATATTCTAACACACATAATTAGGAAAGAAAGTCATTGAGCAATTTAGTTGTCTTGTGAGTTTACTGATAGAAAGAATATTGAAAGACAAGGATGAAACATATAAAACAAAGGATAAAGGTAAATTAGAGGATGGACAAGTATTACTAATACCCTTAACTGGATTAGATAAACCATTAGCTGTAGTAACATTTGAGAGAGGGTAACACTAAATATCAGAGAACAATAAGGAAGTACCAGACATATGATCTGAAGCACAAGAATCGATGACCCAAGACGTATGAGAATATGTAAACACATAAGTAATGGAATTACCTCGATGGGCTAAAGAAGGCAAAGGAAGATATGCCTGATGAGCTGTTTGATACTAAAGTAATTTAGCATATTCTTTCCCTGAAAGAGTCACAGTTGATGATTCACTTGTACCGGGCATATCTGTATAGATTGAAACATCAAAGGAGGCTGCATGAACCATATGAGCTAGATTCCCATGAAGGTCCCAACGAGTTTCCCTAACATAGTCAACACGGCCACAATTAGAGCATTTAGGTCTTATATCACGACCTCCATGATCATGATCATGACCACGACCTCCACGAGTCCCACGGTCACCAGCCAGAGTCAGAGTCTGGTAGCTAGAACTTTTACTATCTAAAGAGACTTATTAGAGCAGATTGTGCAGCATCAACAGTGGTGGATGAATCTCTAGAAGCAGCAATCATGACTTGAGAGTAAGTTTCTACAAACGAGGGGAAAGAAGCCCCTCTGAGCATTTGGACATTGACTGGCTCAAATTCAAAATCTAATCCGGCAAGGAAACAGAGTATGACCATTTGTTCCAGTTGCTTCGGCATCACATTAATGTTTGTTGATAATGGCTGTAAAGAATTTAATTCCTCATGAACACGCTTCAGAGAGACAAAGTATTTTGTAACAGATTTGTTGGACTATTAAAATTGAAAGAACTCTAGTGGCAAATCATACATGTGGGTGACGTCACTGGAGAACAATAAATGAACATATTCCAATATCTCCTTACATGTGTCAAGATGAGTGCACATGTCAACGACATTGGGTTCCATGGAGTTCCACAATAAGCTAGCCAGGTGAGTATCTTCTTGGACCCAAGCATCAAACTTAGGATCAACTTCAGATGGTCTAGATTCAGTCAAGTGTTTATGTTTACCATAATTGGTTAACACAATTTTTATAACTTTGGATCATTGGACATAGTTCGTTCCATTCAATTTCCAAGTGGTTAACTGTTGTAACATAGGAATTGAACCACCAACCATTTTTTGTTCAACAGATATATCAGAAGCCATTAAAACAAAACACAAAATCACTAAAAACAGTACTAGAATACTAAACAGAGGGCTGATGTGAGAAGGAAAAGACAAAGGTTATTCAAACAATGTAACAGGTACCAGCAGAGTCGCCTGAAGGAGAAGAGAAGACTGTAAAGGTCACAGATCTACCGGAGTTCCACGCGCCCTTATGCAAGACTTTAGTAACAGCGCGTGAGGCCCACGCGCAGAGGCATAGGTGGAGCGTGATGAGCTTGCCAGTGACGATGTTCCTTCAACGACGATCGCCTCCCTCCAACAACTATATAGGCATGGTTTGATTGGAAAATAGAGACTCGAGGATGAACTTTGATGTGTTCGAGCATCATCAGAAAAGGTGTTTGTGCTACCAAACTTTGACAAACCAGAAAAACTGAAGTTCGCGTGAACTTTTAAGGACAACACATATATCCAGAAAGATTAACATTCTAATACCATGTAGAAAACTAGATTTAATGTTTAATGAGCACAATACACACACCCAACTAAGTTCTTGTGTGTTCATTTATACATATTCATGGATGACTATAGAAATTCCATAAGGTCTAAATACATCTCCTATATCTAAATGCATCCTCGACTATTAATATACATTAACACTATAATTAATTTACATTAACAGTTATATATATGGAAATAATATCAGCTAGAAAACTAAGTCAATATGTAGATTGAACATGTCAAAACAACAAAGGATTAGATTGAAGATTTTACGATTTGAGAAGTTTAGCAACATTAAGCTACTCAAATCTAGCCTTGCCTAAATCATATATTTGAAAAAAAAATAATAAATTAATTGGGAATGCCACATGGCATATCCGACACATCTTTCGGCATGTCCAATGCGTGTCGGATATAGATACAACACTAATTTTGAAGTGTTCATGCTTCACAAATCCCTTGCATTACAGAGTGCATATTTTCCAGCAAAACATAAAAAAGAGGCTTAAAAAAATCCAAACCCAGCAAGCAAAACCTGTCTTCTATTTACAACCTCAAAGTGAGATAGAGAGTTCATTAATAGTAAACTAGAACACTCATCTTGAGAACCCATTTGCCTTTTCATACTTCCAAGAAACATGTATTTCTTCATAGTTTATGCTTGATAGTTACTGAAAACCCATACATGTATAATCATGTAATTTCTTGACCAAGTCACAAAGCCTTCTGAAATAAACCAATTTTAATGATACACTTTGCAGAATCTACATATTACAACATTATTTCAGTGTTGGCCTGGGCTGCATAGACACATCCCCTTTAGTTATTAGAGAATGGAATTAGGAATTCTGTCTCACTTTAGGTGAACCATGAATGTGACAAAATACAACCTCAAACTTCTGCGTGGGCCACAAACACACCCAAGCATAAGGTCAGAATATTAAATTTATAGTAGGCACTTGTATGCTTAATATAGATCAACACATAAGCATAGATCAACGCACAGAAAGCTAGCTTACCCGAAATTGGCATCGATCTGGAAAGGGGGGTGTGCGGTGAACAGGTTACTGTAAAGTCCTCCTTCATAATTACCTTCATGATCAGGATCTACCAAATCAAACAAATGCTTTACCATCCTGTACGCATGCTCACTGTTCCGGAGACGTGCCCATAAAGCAGTCTTCCATGTTGTTGACCATCCAGGACCATCCTCCCCTGTTCACAGAGAAAGAATTTAAAAATGATGCTTTTTGACAATTGCTAAATGAAGCTCAGAATTACAAATGAGCGAACAAAACAACAAAATGGTTTAAGTCCCTTGAGCATCGTAGATCTTAGGTGTTTCATAAAGTCGATTAATTCTAAAGTGCATTAAAAAAAAAAAACAGAAACAAAAAAAACGAAAAACAAAAACTAAAAACAAAAAAAAAGCGCCAAAAAAAAAAGGCAAAGCAAAGAGCAAATATATAATGTTGGCCTAAAAAGGAAGAACAAATTGATGAAACGTTGAATTGATATTTCCTAAGTTTTCTGTGTCGCAAACCTCTTTTGTAAAGGGTATTGTCTGCAGCTTTACAGAGGTCTGGAGTTCTCTCAACAGTAATTGTGTGCCCTGGAAACAGGCCAAAGAGGTGCGACAGATGCCGATGATGCACCTCGGGGTCCTCAAAATCTTGTGCCTGTCATGAAAAAGATAGAGAGGATTTCTATTTTTCAAGCCCAGAATGGAACAAATAGATTCAAATGTTTGAATAACTGAAAGTAAAAAAACTTGGAAATTCAAATTCCAGCTGTTCACTTACCCATTCCATCACAGAACCATCCCTAGCAATTTTTGTTGGATAAAGCCGTGGTTGAGCTTTACGCACTCTTTCAACCAGATTATCATCGCTTTTACCCAACACCTGTTCACAAGTAAAATTTCTAAGAATCTCATTTTAGAAGGGGGGGGGGGGAAGAAGAGAAAATAACTCAAAAAACAGATTTTTTTTTTTTCAACTTAGAATGAAGATTTACCTCAGCAGCAGAAATAATGGCAGAGAAAACTTCTTTGATGATTGCCATGTCCATGGTCGATGAGTAACTCACACTAGCAGGCTTACCATCAGGAGCAATAAAAGTATGTTCTGGAGAGGTTGATGGATTGGTTTCAAGGTATCCTCCTCGACCTTCAATCAACCAGTCCAACAGAAATAAAGCACATCCTTCCAGCAAGGGATATGTTTTATTCTCCAGAAAACCCTAATTATGAATGGAAGATTAGCAACAACATCCCCTACCAGAAAATTTGAGTTAAATATTTGGAGCAAAACTTTACAGTACACTATTGCAAGATCAATGCAGGAAAGATACTCAATACTCTGCCTAAATACTTCTCACCTCTGAAGGTTATAGATTAAGTTATCCTCCTGAACAACAAATTATAGAGCCAACCTCCTTTAATGCCATGTAAACTGGGAGAGATACAAGAAGGCCCAGGATATTAAACCCCACCCCAACCCAAAAAAAAAAAATGGAAAAAAACCCAAAAACTCCCCCTTTCCCCGAACTCTTCTTCACCTTTTTCCTTTACCACTCCCTTTCCCATCTTATCTTAAGGTCCTAGAGCAATCAGTCATCGAATGCATCACTCAAAATAGAAAAAGTATTGCACATAAATTGGAATGACTAAATGACTCCACTGTTGTACCATTTCAGCAATAGAATTTCATTCGTACTTAAAAGCTTGCATCGCAAGAAGCATGGATACAAATACGGGATACAGATATGATACGAGTACGACAATTTAAAAAAAAAAAATGAGGATACAAATACGGCAGGGATACGGCCAAAAAATATAAATTTTGTATGTTGTTGTTAGCTATATATGTGAATATGATATCCACAACAAAATTAATTTAATATAAATTCAATATACAAACTATAACAAAGTATAAATTATGAGATTTTATAATTTTAGGAGTTTCGACTGATCAAATCTAGATTAGTTTTAATAATACATTTGAAGAAAAAATAATAAAATAATAGAACACTCCATGTGGCGTGTCTGACACATATTTTAGAGTGTCCAAGAAGTATATGTATCCATTACGTGTCGGTTACGGATACAACAACCATTTTAAAGTGTCCGTACTTCCTAGCTTAGATCTGTTTGGGTATTGGAGTTGAAATCCAGCAGGCAGGTCCGTGTCATGCAGTTTTGAGGCATTGGGCAAGAATTTGGATAGGGCCTAGTAGATATCACATCTCTAGTCCTTCTAGCCTTTCAAACTGCAAAATTTCTTATTAAAGTTTTGTAGTCAAGACATTTTGACAAGTCACTCTCAATAGACAATATAACTAATCTATTCAATCTATCTTATAGCATAATCGACCATAAATAAGATTCAAGTAATTTTAATTTCGAACAAATTCTTCTGGTAGAAGCAACAGACCATGGTCACAGGTATTGTCAATAATATTCTACAAGTGCTGCATGTATTTGGAAAAGAACATAACTTTTTTCATATAATTTAATATTTCAATTACAGTATTAATTTTTATCCTCAACACTTCTTTCAACACTTTAGTTTTGAAAATAAATCAAGACCATCAATATAGGAATGCTCACCAAGTTTTAAAAGGCTTTCAACATTAATGCAGTATTTTTTCAATTCATCCTCAGCTGAACCTTTAATTTTTTTAAACCGAATAAAGAACCAAAAATATTTTCATATTCTAAAAATTGTTCAAATCTATTTTCGATGGAAGAAATAGATCGATATACTATGTATAAAAACTAACAACATGAAAGACTCTTCAGTTAAATGTGTAATCTCATTATCAATATTTTTATCAAATTGCATTTTTGTATGAATTATATGCTTTTCATGAAGCCATCTCTATATATGACTTCAAAGCAGATGCGGATCCAGTTATCCTATAATTTTTAAAATAAGCAGTAAGACCTTTTAATTGATAAGTAGCAACATCAATATGCACGTCTTTAGATTACAGTATTTTATTAACAAAATTAACAGATAATATATTATACCAAATATTCATACTAATAAAAATTCAAAATTCTCAATCTCATAAATTGCTTCGCTCTTTGTTTTAGGATCTTCACTACTTTTTGCTAACTGAACTAAAGAATCTCTTATTTTCGGAGCTTGAAATTTTATTTTTTTAATACTTTCAACTCTATATTCCCATTGAGTTTGAGATAAAGATTTAACAGAAAATTTGTATACTTTATCTTGCAAAAATTTTCACCTTTTAGTAGAGGAAGCAAACAATGAAGAAATGCATTGTAGCACACCGAAAAAAGATATAGCTCTAGAATAAGAATTGACCATCACATAAAACTAAATTCAAATTATGACAACCATACAGTGTGCAATATGCTCTAGGATTTATACCTCATATTCTCTTTTGCACTCCTTGATGTTTGCCTTTCAAATTAGATCTATTATCGTAACCTTGTCCCCTTGCACCATTAACATTAAGCTCATATTCTTTTAATACATTTACAAATTCATCAAAAAACCTTTCTCAGATGTGTCATCAACTTTTAAAAATTCTACAAAGTACTCTTCAATTTTTATTGGACTAGTTGAAGTATCAACACATCTTAATATAAGAGTCATTTGTTCTTAATGACTTGGATCAAGAGTGTTAATGAATGTAGCTATAATCAATGTAGTTAATGTACATTAACGTATAGGATGAATGTAGACATATAGAATGTGTAGAGTCTCCCTAGAATATGTATGGTTAAGTTCAGTATGTGTATAAATTCAATAGACAAACACCCTGTTGGGTTGTGGAATTCAATTCATTTCAGTTTACAGAATTGTTTTGTGATAATCAAGGTGCAGTCCATATAGCCTCTAATCCAGTGTTTCATGAGAGAATCAAACATATTGAAGTTGATTGTCACTTTATTAGAGAAAAGATTCTACAAAATGTTATCAAGACTAGTCATATAAAGTCTAAAGATCAATTAGCTGATTGTTTACTAAAGCTCTATGAGGAGCTAGGGTGAGATATATTTGTGAAAAGCTTGGAACATATGATATATATGCTCCAACTTGAGGGCAGTGCTAATGCATATTTAATGTTCTATCAATGTATCTAGTCGTAGGAAATGTGAATGGTCACTCATGTATATGAATAATCACCTTGTACATCTATAAATGGACACACACGAAACCCAGTTGGGTGTGTGGTATTGAGCTCAATTAATCACAATCTTTGACACATGTATTCAGATTTGAATGACCAGATAAAAATGATATATAGGATTGAGATGTCTTTGGGAAGGCTGGCTTCAAGATTTACACCCTCAAGGTTGATCGAAAGGCATGAAAATCACAATCGAACACCATTAAACATACTTAAGAACTTAGATTTTTTTAAATATACAACAGAATTTTAAAAAGGGCAGCAACTACCGTTAAGTAGGACAACCAGCCTGCGAGGAAGAGTCAAGTCGTCCCAGACATAATAAACGCTACTTCCAGAACCTAGATTCTCTGGCTCTTGTGAATCCTGGAAATTCTCCAATGACAGTTCAAAATGAAATTAATACATTTGTGCATAAATATACAATAAATGCATGAAAACTCAAATTTTGCACACGTAAATTCCTCTAGAAACAAAGGGGAAGACCATTAATACAACCTTTTGATAGTAGGTGATGAATGCTTGATGCAAGCTATTCTCAATCCGGTATGGCAGATTGGCATTTGGCAATTTGTTGAAATGCAAAACAAGAGTAGAATTTTCTTCCACCACGTGAACAGCTGCAAATTCTGGTGAAATCTTGCCCTCTGCACTTACTTTCTTAGAATGTTGTACATAAAAATCTGAGGATCTTCTAAATTTCAGAAAAAAACGCCCTAATGATGCCACACATACTGGCCCTGACCAGCCCAATCCAGCCTCATTCAGTCGAAACTGGATGAACGCCAACGAATCATCATGAGTACTCCTGTGCTTTCGGACAAATCTCTCAAAAACAGTACTTTCTCTCTTACTAGTTCCACTCCGCAACTTCAATGCCATTTTCTGTTTACTGTTGATGGCAATCGTCCCTCCTATGTCATCCTTTCAAAAGTGGGGAAAAAAAAAAGAAAAAAAAGTGGGGAAAAAAAAAAGAAAAGAAAAAAATACAACTCAAAATATTATGACACACACAATGAAACTGCACCTTCAAAATGGATAAAAAGAACAAACCTCCAAATAACATTGGCGGACAATGATAGCTTCATCCGATTTATTGAATACAACATATCGTGGGACCATAGATATTATTTGAGATGATACATTTACTTTACTGGTAAATGGTCCTAAAGACACCCCCAAATTTGCAACATCTTTCAGTCCAAATGTTTCCTCTACTTTCAGACTTATCTCTGTGAGGCCTGATAAGGCATCCAAGTCCAACGGCACCTCAGACGCTCTCTCTTCCAATAACTTCAAGCGCACCTTGTTGGACCTGGGAATGGAAGGCAAATAGGTTATCCATAATAAAATGGGACCTATATAATCAAGCATTACTTCGACATATAATGGAGAAATGCAAAACTGTTGTTCAAGGGTATTACTTCATGAACCATGATTTAGCTGACTTTGGAGGCAAAAAGTATCCGAGCTCTGGAGGAATCATGAAACAAAGCTTTTCAACTTCTTTCCTGCACATACCACAAGTTTATAACTATGCCCATAAACCAATAATGATAGCGCACAGATCAATCAAATTGGCTACAAGTGAGTACCTAGAAAGAGGCTTCTGATTAGGTGCAAAGCATAATAAAGGAATATCAGTGTCATTTTTCAGTATGTATGACGTGAAAATAGCCACCTGCAAAGGATAAACATTTAGCTTTTCCAAACCGCATTGCACAAATATGGAATCTGAAACATTTCCATGAGTGCAGAACTCAGAGAGTATCCTCACAGATGGCTAAAAACATAAATTGTAGTTTATAATTATGAGACAAAATATAAAATTCTATGCAGTAAGAACCATCAAATGTTATGAAAGTAACTACCTCCAACATGCCCCTATGGCCACGAGACAACCTTAAGGAAGCAAAATACTTTCCACCACCAAAATCCAAATCAATATCCAAATAATGAACATCATGTTTTTGCTTCTGTAACTTCTTAACCCAATCACCACTATTCACTGGCCTGCAGCTTGAACTAAATGCAGTTAAAGTAACAATGAAGGCTATTGTGGCAGGGTTAGCATACAAATCAACAGTTGATCCACATGGAATAGTTGCCTGGTTTCCAATGCTTTCACAACCACTAGTAGCAGATGGATCTGGAGGAAGATGAACGTTAGAAGTGAAAAGATTGTACATGGTAAAAATATTGTTTCAGACACTTTCACCATTACCCATATCAGTTAAATGCACATGAATCTCTGCTTGCAACAAATTGAAGACCCTAACAGTAGGAAGAAGAAAGATCTCCTTCTGTTCCCGTAAGGCAACTGGAGAATCCCTATTTCCAGAGGCATAACCATAGCTATCCGGTTGTATAACAGGTATATCTCTGACAATGCTCTGAATTAGAAAATGAAAATCAGCAACTTTTCCATCTTCATGTTTCAGAGAACAATGCACAGTACTGAAGGAATATCTAACTGGTTCAGTGAAAAAAGCCTTCCGAACTCTGTAACTTAATTTATCAAATACACCGGATATACGAACAGCCTTTCCACCTTTAAGCTCCTCTGACCACTCCACTGAAAATGGTTTATTAGAGTTTGTGAATCCCTCCGTAATCTCGGGTCTAAAAGAGAGTAAGAAGTTACCTGCAAACCAATTTCTAGTTACATGAATTTTGCAGTAAAATTGAGTACATTAATAATTGTGGAATAGGTAATCTAGGAACAAGAACAAGTTATATAATTATGTACAAAAGTGGATCACAAAGGTGTTTAGTACTTATTAACAATAATTAAGCTTCATTACTACTATTTGATACCCATCAATCTTACTATTATGTATTTACAAATATTAATTAAGCTTCATTATTGTTATTTGACATCCATCAATCTTGCTATCAAAAATCATCAATTTGTACTTATGTTCTCCACGAATCCTTTGATTTGACCCTAGGTCTCAACAAAACCTTATTATCCCAACCTGCACCTCAGTTTTGCAACCTCAAAGTCGGGGCAAAAACTATATCAAAATGTGTCCAGTAAATTTTTCTAAGGCATCCATGTCAAAT
Source organism: Pouteria glomerata (assembly GCA_035590655.1). Classification (NCBI taxonomy): domain Eukaryota; kingdom Viridiplantae; phylum Streptophyta; class Magnoliopsida; order Ericales; family Sapotaceae; genus Pouteria; species Pouteria glomerata. Next base: position 42,054,483 of record JAVXUM010000001.1, read on the forward strand.
CAAGACATTTGCATCGATGTTCATGTTGACTAAAAATTTTATTCTATCACTAAAATAAAATAGCAAGAAATGTTGAATTGTCAAGTTAATGATAATGGTAGATAATGATAGTGATAGCAATAACAACAACGCGTAATAAAACAAGGAAAGGAATATAAAATTCAATTAAAAAAAAGGAGAACTGCGAGTAAGTGCCTCCACTAAATGCACCGCAAGCAGCAGCCTCAATTTTATTTATTTATTTATTTTATATCTTTAGAAGCACTCATGCAAAATAATAATGATATTCAAGTTTAAAAAAAAATGGTTGCCTCGATACTAAATATTTTCAATAATGTTGACCAATAAAATCCTTCCGGGTTATATAAAGAACATTTTTTCCGTATTTATAAATTATAATTAGGATTCTTTTTATCAACGCAATTACAACATGTTTTTTGATATAGAAATGTCCAATTCTGAAAGCCATAGGTTGATGACACTAAATGAATTCTGAGGTCCAAATTCTTGCTTAGAATGACAAAATTGTAATTTCATCTTTTACCATCAACGATTTAAAGATAAAGAAACTAATTGAATTATTAAAAGCAAAAAGAAAAGGATCTTTCATTGTGAAATGAATAATAAGGAGAAACCAGCCAGGCCTTTCCTTGAAATAATAAAAAATTAGCAATTGTTGAGATAAATAAGTCAATATAGAAAATAAAATTTTCTCCCTCCTTAATGGCTCAAGCTTTTAAGTGAGATGGTGATAACACTACAAAATGATAGTAGAGTAGGCAAAGTTCCAGAATTCAAACCTTATCCCCATTTAAAAAAAAAAAAAATGGTTGCACGTGTTTGGCTCCTTTAACAAAAGCCCATCTGGCCATGCTAAATAAAAAAGTTGTTCCTCTCCCTATAGGGGAGATGGTAGCTAGCACTTTTAACAACAATCAACACATACCAACACTCAAAGACATCAAGGCCTTCTTTAATCCACCAGACAAACTTGTAGCATCAAATGCTGCAACAGAATCATCAATTGTATCCCCAGTCCTGAGCACCACAGATGCATACTGAGCTGCAGTTTGTTGAGGACGTTGAAAACGCAGCTCCATGGAAAATTTAGTTTCGTTGTGTATTCTCAGTAAAGGAGAAACCACAATTGACAAACCATCCTACAAAATATTGAAGAAAAAACAACAGGGGATTTAGATTAGATTAGTTTCTTTTTAAACATATTTTTTTTTAAAGTTATTTCTTTCAAACATCACCAAATTATAATTACATAACTAGTAATTTGAAAGGATACCTCACTTTTTCTTGAGATGTCAACCACAAGAAATGGCCCAGGGTAGGTTTTGGAATCTGGTAGAGGATGAGAAAAGGTAAGCTCAGGTAGAATTTAAGATAAAATATATAGCAAATCATCAGTATCAAGTTGGATGGAGGAACCATAAAACAATAAATAGATTTCCCTTTTTTAAAAAAAAAAAAAAATCAAATAAGAATCAGATGATGAATTGGGCTGCTGAAAAAACTATCACCAGCTGGTTCATCTATTTAGGTTTATTGGAAGAGCTACACTAAGTACAGACCTAACCTCTAGCTTTCTCTGGATGAAATAACTTCATTGAACTCAAATCAACTTTCTTGTGCTTGTCCGAACTTGGCGTGGAAGTTAAAGAGGAGTCCACGGATAAAATGATTGGGTCCAAACTTGATATAATCTTGTTAACTCACCTAGACCTGACCAATTGAGGCTCAAAAATTGATTCTACTTTTACTTTAATGCAGAAGCTCTCCAGCATAATTGATTTTAAATGCCTCCACAAACATTGAACTAATAATCCAGTGTTGTGTTTAGGGATATATAATCTCTTTTATTATTACTGTTAACATTGTTAATATAACAGATATTTTAGTTTGTACATATTTACCTATACAAAACAGACAATGTCAAATCCTTCAGTAAAGCCTAGCCATCTTTACATGGTATCAAAGCAAAGACCGTACTTAGCTATCATCCAATTTCAGTTACAACCCAACCCCGAAGCCACTAGTCACAATTCTATCACTAGAAAGCCCACTCAAAGCCTCTAGTTGCTGCTTTGACCATTATTTCATCGGAGCACCAGTTCTAGGCCTTTCTCAACCACTAGTGAGCTTTATTGAGTGCATCTTGTTGCCAAAAAGTCCATCACACAGCATAAGTCCTCTATCATGCAAAACAACCCAAGTCAGTGGTCATTTCTTCACTGATCTTTGATTCTAGAGTTACTCCAGCAAACCATCATTATTAGTAAGCTTGTCTCCCACAAGCAAGTGCCACATTAGGAGCACAGTCATTAGAAAGACACAGCGAGTTCTATTCCAGCACGCTTAGTCCTTTCATCAGTGTGTGACAAGGTGGGCGCCATCCAATCTCCTATGTTCTTCAGCTAATGAGGCCTCCCCCAGCAACCCCTCCAGTGCTATCAGTGTGTCATTTTGGTAACCCCTTTTAAGTATCAACGTGTGTACATTCAGTTTTTCAACTCTGGTGTTAAATTCAATCCATTATTGGTTAGTCTTCCCTTATTGGTTAGCCTATTTGGTTGTTCCAACACTCTTTTCAAGTCATAGTCACCAGTTCTGTCGCAACACCAACGAAGTCACCGTTTGTCATTTTTAGTAATCTCGCTTGCATGTATGGAAATAATGTACTCTATGTAACTTGGAAGTATTTTATTGTTAACCTGGAAGTGTTTCAAGTCGATGTCACCAATTCCGCCCTTGTGACACCAATGAAGTCTAAGAACATTTGTCAAAGTTTCCTACATGGAAATTGAATGGAAGCAACTACTCTGTGTGATATAAACCAGTTAAGATTGTTATAATTGGGTATAGGAAACATAAGCACCTCAAAGTATCTACTCCTGCCCCCACTGATAAAAAATATGATACATGGGTATGGAAGGATACACGCATGATTAGTCTTTTACGGGGTTCTATTAAGCCAGACATTGCATTTACATGCACTCATATGGATACAAGCAAGGAGATCTGGGAGTTCGCCCGTTTGTTATTTTAGAAATTTCTAAACCAAAAAAAAAATTATTAGTTTATGTAAGAATATCAAAACAAAATTAGAGGAGTATGTATTTTCCCTCTCCCATTTATTATATTTATACAAGAGAATTACAACCTAATAGCAAAGACAGCTAACCATAGTTGTCAATACAAGAAAGGAAATTACAACACACAATAATCAATACAATTTTGGCAATGTAAGCAATACTCGTAAAGTTTCCATTATATTTTCAGTTATACTAGCTTGTCGTGCCAACAAAGATGTTTACCAGCATGAACTTTCCAAAAGCTTTAGGTTTTGCTGACCTCGAATCATTATTGAGAGCCTTTAGGATTGAAAGTTTGGACCTTCCTCTCAAAGATTTTTAAAATAATTTGACTTCATTTGCAAATTTTTAGAGTTCATACGCGTTTTGATTTGGATTAAAATAGACACCAAAGCTGATATCTACTTGAATACCAGTTCATAAGCATGCCCAGTAGTGAATGCCCAAATCCAATGATACCAATGGTCAGCTTAGTATCTTACATAAATAAGAACGAACATCCCAATATTCCTTATGCAACCACATATTCTTTGTGATGGCATAGGCAGGACAAAGATTGAACAAACCTTGCATGGACACTATACGTGCTCTCCAAGCAAGTGATCTAGCTTCTAACAAGGCAAGACGGATTGGAGACGTCAAATATGCTTCTTGCTCAGCAAGCTGGATTGAAACATATGATGCTTCTGGATGTTGATTCACAAGAGTGAAGTGCCTTAAACATTAATAATCAAGGTCAGTGGAAGTCTTAATCCAACATCAAAACACTTTTAAAGACAAATGCACCGCATGAAAAAGCAAATGTTAATTTCAGGAAATTACAATACACCTACATTTAATTAAATAGAACATCTATATATGTAGGTATCTATTTATCGCAGGCCCCCCACCCGCCAGACATGGGTGCCAAGGATTAAGTGTACTAATGAGACATGAACTGACAACTTGCATAGACAGATAAAAAAGAGGAGAATTAGGAACTGGTAGCAAGCAAGTTTAAACCAACAAACTTTTACATCCCAGTTACAAGGGTCAACTAAGAAATTTAATGTGAAATAGGGACGTCAACGAGATAGGTACACGGGGGTACCTGACCCAATCGAACCCGATAAAAACTCGTTGGGAAATATCCTAATAGAATTGAATGGATTTGGAATTGAAATTTAATACCCGTTCAAGTTTGGGATGGGTTTGGAAATTACCTGTAGAATATCCGATATCCGTTTATACTTATAGGGCACCTAGTACCCCTAAGGTACCCATCAACTATCTATTTAATATAATATGATATAATGCAATATATCTTTATATATTACAATTTTATTTCTAAAATAAAATTGCTTAAATTCTTGGACCTAGGGTTATTTATGAAATTTTGCATGACTTTTGCCCTAGGTGATATGTGTCACTACCATTGTTATTGCCAGTTGCAAACGATGAATAGCTAAAATCTTATTACTTTTAGCTTTTTAATTTTTTTAATTTGTAGTTCCATTCAATACTTCTATTTTAACTTCTTTTTTTAAGTGTAAAACAATGAATCTTGAGTTGGAAAGGATGAGCTTCATGTATGTTTGGTTTTCTTGAACATAGATTGTTTTAGATCTACCATATTCATAAGTAATGTTGCTTTGATCTGTAATCTGTGAATTTAATAGTGGAAATCCCTCCCCCTTTCTTAATATTCTTATTTTTTTCTGAAATCTTGTCATTAAATTTATCATTAATGTGACCTATCTAGAGTTAGATGTTGAAATATTTAATCAATTATTCTTGCCGTAAACATGTGTCTTTGTAATTGTTTCTTTTCACCATTGTAGATAAATTCTATTTGTCAATCGAGTTGGCAAAAAAACGTATGTGGGTAATGGTCCTAATGGATGAAACCATGTGCTATACTTGGAGGCTGACCAATGGATTTGTTTAGTATGAGAAATTTAACAATTTTATCACTTATTAATATTTTTTTTTTATTTCAAATCAGGTATTTAACGGGTTTGTCAAAAGTGGATTCCACGTGATTTGTCCAATTATGCTTAATTAGATTTGGCGAATTTAGGACAAGACAGGTTTGAAATTCTAATTAAAAAATAAACGCGTTTGAGATAGTAAAGGTAAGTTAAAAAAAAAAAAAAAAAGGGTTTGGTAATGATAATTATTAATTGGGCAAATATCCTACCTGTCTACATCCCTACTTTGAAAACTGCAAATCATCATGTCTAGCCTTTAAATCTCAATTAGATGTTCCATCCTCTGTCTTTCATTTTTATTTATTTATTTATTTATTTGGTGATAAGTAATCATAATATTATTGAGATTCACCAAGAAACCAAAGAGAGTTTCATCCTCCTCAGGAGACCCAAGCTATCCCAACATGCGAGAAAGCTAGGTTCCAAGTGATCAGCAGATTCTTCCACATGCTTGCAAAGGCAATAGCAACTCATATGATCCGCATTCCTTCAGCTTATCCTAACAACATGACAAGGCAATACTTACTTGGTCACCAAAAAAAGAAAAAAGAAATGTGCCAAAAAGAGTGACAACGGAAAAAAACTCCACCAATCCCCCCTCCCCCAAAAAAAAGGGGTAGCAGACAAAATTTGAGCAGGCAAAGTGGTTAGCATGGGCTCGTACTCAATGTTAAGCTCACTCAACCACTAGTCTATAACATGTAATCAAATCTAAAAGCCGAAACCCATTAAGACACATAGTTATAACTAATTACCCACATATGGTTACAAACAATGATTCAGTGTTAATTTACCAAGGAGTAGTCAACAGTTCTTAGATCCAATAAACCATATTGTCAAGTTGACTGCTGTAGTTCATTTTTTTCATTAGAGAACTTAATATGCAAACAAAGATACAAGGAGGGAAGAGGTTAGGCACCCACTTGGCTCGACCAAGGCCAGGATATCCGTAAGTAAGAATGCTCAAGAAAAGGAGCATAACACTTGTAGCCAGACAAAATAGGTGTCTGCAGAGGGTTCGAAACACAGTTTGCCTGTTAAGCCTATTTGAATCCTCAAAAAGAACATATTAACCATAGAAAAAATCAAAATAGTTCCTTTAAAATGCTACTGTCAGAACATATTAGTGTTGAAAGCCATATTAAGCCATCTCATAACTGTTATTTCCTAATTTGGTTGTAATCTCTAATCTCTAATTGTAAATAAAATTGTCGAGAAAATGAGATGCTGAATTCAATTCTCTCATAATCTTCTTCCAACTCAGCTTGAAGAAGAGGTGTTGAAAATAAGGACAAGATAACGGTTTGATGAGAATATCCGCTAGCTGGGAGGAGCGAACAAATGGAGTACTCAATTCTTTCAAAGCAACATATCTCAAATGAAGTGGCAATCAAACTAGATAGGTTTTGTGCACTCGTGAAACATAAGACTATTAGTAATAAAAATTGTGACTTGATTATCACAACATATAGCCATAAGAGCAGTAATATCTGCCGAAGTCTCATAAGAAAGGGCAAACCTAGAGCATTTTAAAGGCAAAATAAGCCATAGCTTGAAAGTCAACCTCAACACTAGAACGAGCCACAATATACTGCTTCTTATTGCGTCAAGTAACCAAATCCCCCCGCCCAAAAAAATAAATAAATAAATAAAGAGAGAGAAAGAAAAGTATAATAACTCAAAAGTCTAATGACAATTAGCCTGGTTGCCGACCCACTGAGCGTCACTGTAACTAATGACAGAGACGTAGGAGTAAGGACGAAACAAGAGGCCATGACCAGGTGAATGCTTCAAATACCATAAGAACTGGCAAACCACCTCAAATGTAGAAGACAAGGGGCATGCATAAACTGACTAACAATACCTATAGGCTATGTTTGCTTTAAGGGATTAGATGATCGAGAATAAGTAATACCATGGGATAATATATGGGATTGGATAAAAGATAGGATTGATTTTTTATGTGAGATTATTTTTTTAGTGTTTGGTTGGTGGGATATAAAATGGGATAAAAGATATAATTTAATATATGATGTGAAAGAAAATAATTTTGAACCTATAGATCTTGGTGGGAAACAAATCTAGAGTTGGGGTATTAATAATACCACCCCTTTGGTTGGGTTAGTCATCCAGCGACTCATGGGATAAAACATCAAATTCGTGGGCCCCAAGGATGAGAAATCCCACAACCAAAGAGTGAAACAAACGTTGAAATTTCCGTGGGACCCACGGATGAGTAGTGCAATCCGGCTAATAATCCAGCCAACAAATGATACCATAGCATAAGTGATATCGCAGCGAGTGACAATGAAATAGATAAGTTTACCAATCAACTGAGGATAACAACTCACATCAAAAAGAGCTCACCCAAAGTAGCATCAAGCATCTTGGAAGGGTTAATAGGTCTAACACCCAAGAGACCGGCCTCAAAAAGCAAATCAAGCACATACTTGCGCTGACAAATAAAAATACACTATGAAAAGAACTCAATCTCAATTCCCAGAAAGTAACGAAGTCCACCAAAATTTTAGGTAGCAAGATGTTTCTTCCTAACCATGATATTCGAAGCATCATCTGCAAAAATTCACATACATAATCAAAACTATAATGCCAAAAGAGATATGCTTGATGAACAAAGAATGATTAGCAGTGAAGCGTGGAAAACTAACATCAAGAAGAACAGAACTGAAACGGTAAACCAAGCCGGAGGAGACTATTTTAACCCATACAATGCACGCAATAAACAACACATAAGATGCTCACTAATAGGTACACAAAGTATGCCAAGCACTCAGTTTCAATTTTCCAGTGAAAGGAGAAATAACAGACTTCCTTGTTAATGTTTCAAACATAACAAGTACAGAATTCTCCTTCAAATCTCAATAGGAAACAACATTATAGAACTGGTTAAGGATCAAAGTAGAAGGAGGGTAGTACCTTAACACAATGGTACTGGACTGTTTTCTGGCTATTGATACATCTTGATTATCATAAAAGTGACAAAGAAGATTTAAGCCCGTCTGGTTTTCCACCTGTATTTTTGAAATATTAACAATACATAACAATAAGGCCAAGTTCATAATTTGGAATTGAAATTTAGTGAAGAATCACAGAGATAGAACTCAATATAATGAGATTCCCAGAATATCCTCCCATTGGAATCCTAGCAGCTTAGATATACAAGCATAAGCAGAAACAATAGCAAAGGCTCAACAGAAAATTGTCTTGACATTCCATCTATATCCACAAATTAAAGCATTATCTATGCACAACACGTATTAATGAGTAAGATCAAATTGATTCCCCTAGGGGAAACCCCAGCAATTTAGGTTGTATTTCCCCAATAAAAGACCCAAGCTTGAGGAACATTAAGTTACCTATTCAACAGAAAAATGCCACTTCGACCTTATAAAATCAAGTGTAGAAGTTGGTCTATGTCTCTATATTATTTGGTATTACATAAATCAGTATGTCATTGGACAAACTTGTCTTCTTATCTTTTGCTAAGGACTATGAAGCATGGATACTTCAAATTAATGGAACAGTATAGAGAATATCAAAAAGATTTACATATGGTATTCACTGATTTAGAAAAGGCTTATGATAGAGTTCCTAGAGAGATTTTATGGAGAGTATTGGAAAAGAAAGGAGTGTGTGTCGCATATATTGAGGTGCTAAAGGACATGTATGATAAATCTAGGACATCTATATGACAGCTGGCAGAGAGACTAAGGAGTTCCCTATTATGATTGGTCTACATCAAGGCTCAACGTTAAGCCCATACTTGTTTGACCTAGTTATAGATGAGATTACTAGATATATTCAAGATGAGGTGTTATGGTGTATGTTATTTGCAGATGACATTGTTTTAGTAGACGAGACGAGAAGAGTGAATGCCAAGCTAAAATTGTAGTGAGAAACGCTAGAAACAAAAGGGTTGAGGCTAAGTCGTTGCAAGACGGAATATATGGAATATAAGTTTAGTCAAAGTAGGACTGCTAGTAGTATAGAAGTAAGTTTGGTCACTCAAAAGATTGTAGAAAAAGAAAACTTTAGATACCTTGGATCTATGGTTCAATAGGATGGAGGGATTGAGACGGATGTAAGTCATAGGATTCAAGCCGGGTGGACTAAATAGCGGAGTGCTTCAGGTGTCTTGTGTGATCGAAACGTTCCCCTCAAGGTGAAAGGAAAGTATTATAAGGTAGCAGTAAGACCAGCGTTATTATATGAATCAGAGTGTTGGGCAATAAAGCATGATCATGTTCAAAAGATGGCAGTTGCGGAGATGAGAATGTTAAAATGGATGTGCGGGATAATAAGAAGAAATAAGATTAGGAACGAGGAGATTAGAGACAAAGTAGGAATAGCACCCATTGAAGATAAAATGAGAGAAAATCAACTAAGATGGTTCGTTCATGTTAAAAGACATCCAACGGAGGCACCGGTTAAAAGATGTAAAAGTATGGAGATTGTCAGGAGTAGGAGAGGGAGAGGGAGAGGGAGAGGGAGACCCAAGAGCTGTTAGAAAAGAATTATTAAATATAACCTTACCTACATGGATTTAACAGAGGATATAGCCCTTAATAGATTTGATTGATGTCGTCAAATCCATATAACCTACCCCACCTAGTGGAAAAAGGCTTGGTTTGGTTTGGTATTGTGCATAGGATACAAAGAAGGATACAGCGGGGTCCAAATGTAATATTTCAAATTTTATTCAGGGGTAAAATTAATATGATAAAATTTAATTAAGATTCAAACTGTAAATAATTAAAATTTAACTTAATACAAATTCTATTGTACCTAAGACGCGATCTACGAAGGAGAAAATAAAAAAAAATAAAAATAAAGACCTAGACAAGTTTGAATCACTATGCCAAATTCTCACTTGATGAGCTTGAATTGGAATCTGGGCATGTTTGGAGTCATATAAAGTATGTTTGGAGTCATATAAATTTATAAAAATTAGTGTCTCCTACTTTATGCAGTGAGTAGAAAATTTAAATTTTACATTCTCATAATTCGTGTCTGTAAAGATTTGTAAAATTTTGTATTTTTTTGTTTAACCCTAAACGGTGCCTCTATCTTGTAAATAGATGATAGAGATGGGATGGAGATGAGATGGAGATAAAGATGGAGGAGTCAGTGAAGGAGGGAATGATGAGTTGATTGAAGTTGGATCCAACTAAATTTAGAAAATGAAAAAGCTTCTTTCATTTTGGAATTTATGAAATTGTATTTGACACTTTTATATATTTGTGTTTTATGTATGAATGATGTTTGGTAGTTTTGAGCATGAATGATACTTTTCATGCCATACAATTGTTATTTATATAATTTTTGGTGGTATATAGATGTTATCTTCAAAAATATTTTAAATAAAATATGTATTTTATTTTATTTTATTTTTTTGGTCGTATCTTCACTGTATCCCTATCCTCAATTTTTGAAAATTGTTGTATCCTGTATCCGTACCCGTATCGGTTTCCGCTCCCGTATCTGTGTCCGTATCCGTGCTTCATAGGCTAAGGAGCATTGTAAGCCTTTAAGTTATATGGAAAATATATATTTATACGTATGAGTCTACTGTGTTATTACAGCCAAGTCATTATGAGTTCTAGTTCTACTTCAGGAGAAATCTAGCATATTACAAAAATCAACGAGCATCTGTTCCATAGTAGTTGAGTTTACAAGAATTAAAAAAAGTTAGCTTAATTTGATTTTTCACTTTTAGCTTAATTTGATTTTTCACTTAACCATTGGAAGTAGAATAATCTTCCTCTTATCTGTTTTCTTTACGAGAATTAATAATTTTATTTTAATTCTGCTTAACACTTGCAATGTGAACTGTTAAACAACGTGAATTCTTCTTCCTTCCTCTATCTCTATTCTTCTCTTTCTCTTCTTTTCAGCAAACAACAGAATTACTATTCCCTCAATACTACACCATCCACAGCACCTAAAATCACCCTATCTCGGCCCCAAAACAATAAAACAGTAAAGCTTAAATCAATCCCTACCTATATTCCCTTGTGGACAGTAAGTCAATAATGAAAAAAATAAATTAGATGCTGTTTACTCCCTTAATCAACTAGTTTTACAAAACTATATCAAACTCAACAGGTTGGAAACCAGGTCAGTTTCAGCTTTTCACCATTTCTGCAAAACCTTCATTCTACCTATTACAACCTCGGGCATAGAAGCTTCCTTCACCTTAACCCTCCTCCCCCCAAACCAATAATAATAATAATAATAAGTAAAATCAGATGCAGGCAGCCTTTTCCCAAGCTTCCTAGAGCTGTTCTAAATCAACCATGGCCGAATTGTGTAGCATGAATTGGACTGTTGAAAAGTACAACAATCTGAAATTGGTGGTTATGGGTTAGAAGCTGCAGATATTTTGTATCAGAATAGACACGCTATCCTTTTCCATACATGGCCCTGGAGATTTGAGGTTAAAATTTGTAACAAATTGGATTAGAATCATAAAAATCAAATTCTGTTCATTAAAGACACATATCTACCTGACCATGCTTATAACAAGCCCGTTTACCATATATGGAATCAGTGTCAGTGAACTGGTAAACAAAAACATAAACTAATCAAGACGTAATCAACATGCACTAACACATTGGACATCTCACTTTAAGCAAAATATTCATGATCCAACACACATGTAACCGTAAAGCCAGGGTATATAGTTTGAAAATGTGGTGATGTGGATAAAGTCCCTAGCTGAAGCTTCTTCCGAGACTAGCAATGCACTTAAACCTTGCTAGGGACGACCACTTCCTCTGGGAAATTGTATGTCCTTACTACATGTTTAAGTCAGTGGTTTTCTCTGCTAAATGAAAAACCATAAATTAATCGATGACTCCAAATAGAACATACAAAGTAAACCAAGAAAAATTTAATTATATCAATCAGCTAAATTATTCTTCAGCTGTGCTGCTGTCTAAGTCCACATTTAGTCTGATACCACATTCATAGTGTATATTCTATAAGAAATTGAATTTTGGTCTATACCCTTCCAATTTTTGCTTGACCACTATGCCCTTCAGTTTTTGTTAGAACACTTGCAAATACTAGGAAAGATGAGAACTCCAAGACTGGATTACCATGAAATTACAACAGCATATATCATTCATCCAACAATAGAAAGACAGAACCTGGAAAAATAGCATTTAAGAGATGCATATGATAAGACACACATTCATGAGACAAAAAAAAATTCGCAAACAATAAATGGAAAACACAATTACGTAATTCACTTGAACCAATTAAATAAAAAAGCACATAACCTTGCAGCAGTTGGCCAAAATTTTGGAGGTTTTTATTGCAAAGGGACCTGCCCAATCCAATTTTCCAATCACAAAAAGAAGTATGTCCAATGAGAGCTCCGTTACTGATATCCCAAACTGCCAATTTGCCAAGATTTTGCCAAGATATCAGTTCATAAAAATGCTATGCAATAATATATAAAATAAGACAATAAACCAAGTTATCGTAATCCAGACCTCTCTTATTCTAGCATAAAAGTGAACAGGCACCCTGCGCAAACCAATTTCTGAACCTTTAGTTTGGAACAGAAAGCGATAGAAAACACATATTTCAACTGGGTGAATGAATTCTCTCCTGCAATATTGCAGATACAAGGAGAAAGAATGAAAATAAAGTCACAATATAAATCAATATAGACGAGCTAAAATTTTAATGAATAAGCAAAGGAAAGTCAATGAGTGAATTTTACTATTTAAAACAACTCCAACACGTACCACAAGTTACTTTGGGCGTCAAAATAATATAGCACAAAACTTAATGTGCTTATAACCCTAGCTTTAGCAAACAGAATTTGCACATTGAATTCAACAATACTGATAGATGCCTGGAGGAGTGGAAATGTTTCCTTAGTATCTGGAAGTTCATGAACAATGGTCAAAATGACCTTGTCAAATCTAATATCAATATGAGGTAGATTTCCAGTTTTCCCAGAGGCTATCTCTTCACTCGCACGTGAATCATGCTGCAGACTAGTCACAGGAGCCTCCCCTGAGCAATTATCTAGCAACGCAACATCACGAACAAGAGAGAAGTCATGGAAGACTTTCCACTTGAAAGGATTTCCAGGCTTGCTGACAAACTCCGGAACCCCATCAACAAAAGCAACACCACGGTCAATCTTCTTGTTCACAAGGTAAAATGTATTTCTAGCTGAAAATTTGTAGGACTCTGACTCGATATCGCCCTCATTGCGATCAGGGTTACAAGAAAGTATTCTCCAAAGTGCCCACCGACCATCATTGGTGCTGGAGATTTCAACAAAACCAGATCCTGGCTGGCAATTCAAACGCAGTGGTTCCCCTGTATCACTCTTAGCATATAACGACATTAAGGAGAACCATGAAGCAGATGACTTCCATATCCTTTGCTTCTGATACTTCACCTAAGCATATGTTTGATCAGAGATCAGGGATATGGTAATGAAGACATCTAGCCAAGAAGTAAATAACAATTAATAAGTGCAAAAGTGCATGAAAAGGATGGTGCAATAATTATTTAATTCATTCTTATTGTAAAACAGTAAGGAAGACACCCTGCAAGACTCAAAACTTCAGTAAAATCCTCACCTCGAAAGTAAAGGAAATGCAAATTCACAATATAATATTCCATTTGCTCAGTTGGAAAATAGGGCTCAGGAAGGCGGATTGCAAATAACATGCATTGATTGCCGCTGCCACTATTGAGTGTCTAAAACAATAATAATACGAGTACTAAAATTTCCCCCATTTCTAACAATTTAAGCTAGATACCCATATATATAGAGAGAGAGAAAGAGAGATAGAGAAAGTAGCTAGAAGTCCTATTGGTATCAAGACATGCAAAAGTCTTGAATTCAGATACCATAAACTCAAAAAAGAAAATAGTTGCATGTGTTTAACCCATTCAAATAACACACGCAAGTCAGTCCGTAAGGCAATATAAATAAAATTGTTACTCTCTCTAACAGCTTAAAGTGAAATGCCAGCTTACAATTTAACAATCACGACCATTTTGAATGAGAATATGATATGGATACTGACGCGGACGAATTTTAATTAATCTAGTAATTATTTTTTTTATTTTAATTAGTATTAAATTAATTATCGTTAAGTTAAAAGTTATTTGTAATCCGAGTAGAATTTGGATTGGAAAGGAAGACTCTTAGGAAACCTTTCCGAATTAGGATTAGTTTTCCTAATTTCTTTTGGATTTGTATTATTCCTATTTTAATTAGGATTAGGTTTAGGATTAATTTTCCCTATAAATAAGGCCCTTTGTAAACACTTTTGAGACAAATCAATAATTAGTATTCATTCTTCAGATTTATATCTTGAATTTTCTCTTGATTTTCTTGGTGGATTCCAAAATTTTGGCTTTGTCGTAGAACAAATTAATTTATCTTTACTTCACGCTGCGTCATTTTGTTAAAACCATAACTATCAGCTTAAAGAAATAATAGATTCTACTAAATTAAAAGTTTAATCAATTAAGGTGTGGTGTTTTTAGTTACAAGAGAGAAAGTAATACATGATCATAATTTAAAGATAATTCTATAATTAATTCTAAAATTATATATATATATATATTTATCATCACCAGCCCTGCTTGTCAAGTGCATAGAACCGGTGGCGCACTAAAGGGAGCTTGGGCTGACTATTTTCAACCAGACAATAGATGGGTGCTGGTCCGTCTAATGTTCTCAATGGGCGGGCCACCTAGCGTCGAGTTTTATGTTTTAATTCTCTGAGTCCACGTACATTTGTGATCCATGAGTATGAGTATAGGTGGAAATGTAAATGGGTTGGGCCATGACCCGACTTGCTTCTCGTCCCTGCCCAGTCTTCGTACAGCCCGATCCAACCCGGTCCCATCCCAGCCTACGCGAGTCAAGGCTTGGACCACCTTCGTCCCAATCCGCGACTTGTTCCACCTGACCCGACCTGCCTTGTCCCCTGCCCTGCATGTTCCTTTAGATTTTTATCTCTTTTCCTCAGCTAGCCGTTGCTAGCATTTTTTTCTTTTTCTTTTCCTCAACTAGTCGTTGTCTTCTCTCTCTCTCTCTCTCTCTCTCTCTCTCTCTCTCTCTCTCTGTGTTTGTTTTGTTTTGTTTTTTTTTTTTTTTCAACTAACCATCTTTATTTCTTCAGCTAGCCATCGCCAGCTATTGGCAAGGGTAAATTTTTATTTTTAATTCAATAAGGGCCCCAACTATTTACAAACGCCTCCCTAAGACTCCATTATGAACATCCCCTATATTCAACTCAAAAATCACAAATTCTTGTTATTCTCTCTTAAATATCTCTACTCCCAAACTTTTATCTATTAAAATCACAAACTTTTAACTATTAAATTTGTTCTTATTTTTATTTGACAATTTTTGTAATTTAAATTCAATGTTAATTATGTAATTATTTATCTCTTAATAAAATATTAATTATAAATTTCAATTTATTTTTATTAGTTTTATTTTGTAAAATTTTAAAAATATTAAAAAATAAAACAAGATAGTTGGATCGAGTCAGTGGTGAATATTTCAAACCCAATTCAACTTAAAGGAGAGACAGGTCACCCGGAACCGTCTAACTAAGTGCTAGTTCAAGGAGTGGGTTGAGCCCGACTCAACCGAAATCACTCCACCAAGGGCCCATTTGAAGTTTCGAAAAATGTCGAAAAACTCTAAAAATCTCTATAATTTTTTACAAAATTTTTGTCACTCCAAACTATATGAATCTCTATAGATTTATATATTTCTACAAATTTTAACAAATCTCTACAGATTTCAATGAATTTTTATAAATCTTAATAATATTTTTACAAATTTCAAAAAGTTTTGACAGAGAAATCAAAAGTGTTTACCCAAATCTATACGAATGGATGAAAATTTGTTTGAACAGAATTATTCATTTCTAATTTTTGTAATTTATGGTTTACACTTCAAGTGCTCAAAAATAATTCAAACCACATTTTAGCTCAACTTTCGTAACTTCAGACGAGGCCCCAAGTATAAATTAATTTCAAGAAAAACGTTTTTCACAACAACATGGATAGATAAAAATTAAATTTTAAAACAAAATATTTTTACTTTTTTAAATAGATTTAGTGCAAAATTTATAGATGAATTTGTTTTATGATTGTTTCCTAATTTTGCTTTCACAATGAAATCGTGTGTTCAAATACCACTTCTATGGTCGTCTTTAGTCCAAATAGCAACTACTTAGGACACAGTTGGAGCTTAAAAATTCTCTACTCGACATATGGGTCACAATGAATGGCATTTCCTGTTGGGTCGACATATGGGTCACAACGAATGGCAATTCATGTTGAATTATTAATGGATGTGCCTTTCATTGTGTGAAAAAAAAAAAAAAGAAGAAGTCTTTCGGTTAGTTGATATATACATAATAACTTCAATAATATATTGATAAGAACTTCAATAATTTTACTGTGCAAACAATAGCTTTAGATACCGTTAAGTTGATTCTGCATTTCGTGATCAATATCGTTGAAGTAGAGTTGTACATAGCGTAGTTTTTCCGATAAGGGTATAAAAATGCAATGTTACATTTATTTTCCCTTTGGTAACATTTTTGTTTTTTATTTTTTTATTTTCATTTACAAAATTTTAAAAACTTACAACAAAAACATGTTTGTTAAAATCTTTTTCTGTTTTTTATTTTCAAAAAAATGAAAACGACAATAGAAAAATGAAAATAGAAAAAATGTGTTTTTACTCTTATTTTCTTTTTCTGTTCCAAATATTTTGACTCGTTTTTAAACATTATCCACTTTAATATAATATAATATAATATAATATAATATTATACTATATATTATATTATATAGTAATTAAATTATTATATTATATTGTATTATATATTACATATTATATATTATATGTATTA
>JAVXUM010000001.1:42112255-42128801 GCA_035590655.1 Pouteria glomerata
GTGCTTCCCGTGGGTGGGATTCTCACCCAGGGGAAGATTAGGGGATGCCTTTGTAGTTAGTCTCCCCCCTTCTTTCTCAATTTTCTCTACTCACTGCTGTGTTTTCTGCAAGCTGAGATTTTTCCTGTACAGAAACTACGTGTTAGGGTTAGGGCTCTAATCCTTAATTTGAATGGTCCTTGATTTTCCTAAGCTCTCTTTTAACGGCGTAGTTGTACTCGGTAGAGTTTCTCTGGGAAATGATTTAGTGTCTCGTTAGGGCTTTTGTCTTGTCTTTGTTCGTAAAAAAAGAAACTTGAGGTCTATTGAAGGGTTTGTTTGGATTAGAAATGCCGCCTAAAGTGGCAACTCTGGTTGAAGATGGAGTTGAGTACTCGTTTGCTATGGAGTACCATGGCCCACCTATTACCCACGATCTTCCCCGAGCCGTTCCCATCCATGTGGAGAGGATTCCGGTGGCTTCCGTGGTCGCCCAAGTCCCGTTGTCGGAAAAGCTGTCGTTGCCGGTCGTCCAACCGATAATGGCTCCGGACATTACCAAGAAGTTCTCGAAAGAGTTGAAACTAGGTGCTGAATCCACTGTTTCTCCCACATCTGTGATATCCTTTGAAAGGGGAGATGGGGAGGGCGATAATTCGAAAGAATTAGCTTCTGGGTCTGAAACGACCGTTTCTCCAACTTCTGTTATTGCATTTGAGGAGAGAGCCCCAAGTAATGGTGCCTTTGCTTTGTCCGGTGAGTTAAGTAGCCCCAGTACTTTAGATTTCCCAAATGGTCAAAAGGGATCTGGAGAGTTTTCTGGTGTGATCCATTGCTCTACAGGGCTAGGTTTTTCCTCTATTAGTCATGAACATTCACAGGAGTTGGCCAGCAGGGAGGGAAGCTCAGGCACTTTGGAATTTTCGGATGGTTTTGATAAATCAAAGGAGCTATCAGGAAGCTCAACTGCACAGAGGGTTTCAAATGGTTGCAAGGATAGTTTGGATTTTAATGATTTGAATCAACCGGATTGGGCATCAAGTGAGTCAGTGTTGAGCTTGGATTACCCGTCTTCTCGGGTTTCTTCTCTTAGGGTTGGGGATTGTAACAATGAACCTGCCTCTGATGGGAGACGGGGTCCAGTTGTAACTTTCCGTGACATTGAGTTGGATGAGTGTGATTTTGATGAGGAATTAAGTCCTTCTGAACCTGAAATTGCCAGAGCAAAAAGGAAGCCCGAGGCTAAGGCAAGGAAGGGGGCGTGCTATAGATGCGTCAAAGGAAACAGGTTCACGGAAAAGGAGGTCTGCATAGTTTGTGATTCAAAATATTGTAGTAATTGTGTTCTTAGGGCAATGGGGTCTATGCCTGAAGGAAGAAAATGTGTTACATGTATTGGAAGTCCTATTGACGAGTCAAAGAGAGGGAACTTGGGGAAATGCTCTAGAATGCTCAAGAAATTGCTTAATGACTTGGAGATTCGACAAATAATGAAGGCTGAGAAGTTGTGTGAAGTTAATCAATTGCCAGCAGAGTACATTTTTGTGAACGGCCAGCCTCTCTGCCAAGAGGAGCTGGCTACATTGCAAAGTTGCCCAATCCCACCAAAGAAGTTGAAGCCAGGACACTATTGGTATGACAAAGTATCTGGTCTTTGGGGAAAGGTGAATACATGGGATCTTTATGTTGGTACTATTGCTCTGCATTTGTTACCTTGGCATCTAACTTGACAGTTCTGCTAATTTTAACAGGAAGGACAGAAACCTTCCAAAATTATTAGCCCCCATCTGAATGTTGGGGGTCCCATCAGGCCAGATGCTAGCAATGGAAACACACAAGTTTTTATAAACGGCCGGGAAATCACGAAAGTAGAGCTACGGATGTTACAGGTTCATATTTCTAATTAACCAAATTTATCTTGAATGTTGAAACGGATTCACATGCATGCATTTCACATTATTGCCTTGAAAACTGTAGCTGGCAGGAGTCCAGTGTGCTGGCAACCCACACTTTTGGCTGAATGAGGATGGTTCATACCAGGAAGAGGGACAGAAAAACACAAGAGGGTATATCTGGGGCAAGGTGTGTGTTTCTTTCAGTTTGCTTCTGCGCCTTTCTGATCATCTCTTCCCAATTTAAAAAAAAAAAAAGGTTGTTCCGTTAAACTTATGTTACTTTTTCAGGCTGGAACAAAGCTGATTTGTACCGTGTTATCCCTTCCTGTTCCTTCCAAGTCTGTAAATCCTTGTGGAGAACATGTGAATAGTCTGGCTAGCAGAAATTTGCCTGACTACCTTGAGCAGAAAACCCTTCAGAAACTTCTTCTAATTGGTTATGATGGATCTGGTACGAGTACTATATTTAAACAGGTAATTTCAGTGTGGAGATCAATTTCTAACACTTAAATTTGTATTTGTGTAAGGCCTCTAAGGTTCAATTGGTTATCTTATCTCCTTTATACATGATGAAAAATGATCATATTAGTTTTCCCGTGCCTTTTGGCGTTTTGGTGCATACTCTTGCAGAGGTTCTGTCAATTTGTGGCATATTGAATATAGCTTGTTCGTTTGAGGAGATTGCCAATCCTTTTGTACCTGTTATGCAAACTAGGTTTACCTTTTAACAAAGCATAAATATCAAAGATACTGAGTCCTGGTCCTAAATAGTGTAAAATAAAAAGAAGTGCTTCGAATTGTTGCTATTTGACTTGGACTTGTTCTAAAAAAGTCGAGGTATTTCAAACTTTTTGTTGACACTGACAAATTCAGGGGATATGACTGCTATGGATGGTCCAATACTGAATAATCGAGTATCTTCTCTGCTGACAATTAATCCGAAGATATATAAGATTCTTATTTTTCGTATATAGGAATTAAGAGTAATTGCACTGAAAATTTATGATCAGAAACCTTTAAAATCTGGTTTGTCATTTTTTTGGTTTAAATTATATTAGGTTCAGATTAAAAAATTTGGCTTTCGATGATAGTACGTATGCTTACATTGTCTGTTTGACCTTGTGAAGGATTCTGATAATTCTTCCTCAGGTTGCATTTAATTTGGGTTAAACTAGGGTGCTTTATGTTTTAGTTGAGAGTGAAACTTTAGATTAACACTAAACCAAACCAAACTAAGCCTCTTCCCACTAGGTGGGGTCTCAAACTTTAGATTAACACTAATATTTTTTTTTCCAAGAATGTAAAGAATTGAATGTAGCATTGTGAATGCTAAGGGTCATGTTTTTGCATCAGCTACATATAGAGCTCTCTCTTCATTCCTTTTCCCTATGTGTGGTTATGTCTGGTTTTGGGGATGGCAGAGAGGTTTCATCTCATCTTTGTTGTCTTTCTTACTGCTATTTGATGTAACTTGAGGTGATGAAGATTCAAGGCTATTTTCGTGGGAATGATGGATTGTTTTACTTTTTTTTTGGCAAGGGTGGAAAAGAGAAGTGGCTAGATTTTCTCCAGTTAAATTGTGTTAACTACACATAAAAAAAAAATGGATGTGTTAACTACTATTATTTGATTTACGGAATGACATTTTAGGAATTTGTTGCTGATTTTCTAGCCTTAGGATCTAGAGAAAACTGGTCATGAGCTAGTTGAGGTGGATATGGCCATTTATAAGCCATGTATGGTTTGTGCGTGCGCTTGTAGGTAGCATCTCACCTATTTGTGATTAAGGTTTGTACATGTGAACCACTTGTCACTTGCTTGTTGTTGAGTATTTGCTTCTTGTTGAGTGGTTACATACCCACTTGTAACCTATCCGGTCAATATAATTCATGTTTTGAGTGGTTACATACCAGCCACTCGTAACCTATCTGGTTAATATAATTCATGTTTGTTTATATTTTCCCCCTTCTGATTATCCACTTTTAGTGCATTGTTTGAGGACTTTGAGCCTTGATTACTGGAGATTGCATAAACTAGACTTTTAACCTGATTTTTGCAAAGTTTGGCCTCGGTCCAAGTGGTATTTGGGTCCACATTCCCTCAACAAACTACATGAATTCCAGAAAAATCTAGAGGGATGCCCAATTTTAACATTGGAGTTAAACTTATATCACCTCACTACAGAACCCCCTTTATTTTCTCTTTCAATGCCATGGTCCTAGTGGTATTTGGGTTCACATATAGTACCCTCAACAAACTATTTGAATTCCAGCAAAGTCTGGAGAGATGCCCAATTTTAACATTGGAGCTAAACTTATATCCCCTTACTATAGAACCCCCTTTATTTTCTCTTTCGATGTCATGAGTACTTATGTTGCTGCAATAGTAGTGATTCTAGAGACATAAATTCACATTTTTTTGGTGGTAGTGATTTTGAAGATAGTTGATCATATATAGCCTTTAGTTGTCAGCAGATAATTTTGTGAACCCTATTATTTTACTAGAAGTGTTCGTCATCAGTACAATCTTCTCTCTATTGATTTAAGGAATGGAAAGGGTAAAGTTTGTTTATCCCATGGCTTTAGGGGACTGTAGCTGACTGCCTTTAGGGTAATGAAGCCAAGTTGAAACCTAATATGAATGCATGGTTAGGCCAGAGATCTAGAAACATGCTGGTGTAGTTTTCAGAAAACTAGTCTTAGAAACACTCATCTGAAAATTGTGAAGAGTTTGAGAACTTACTCTTTTGATTGTTTTACCATTTCTAGTGAGAAAACAAAAATAATATAAGATAGGAAACCACATTTTTGGTGTTTCCTGAAAAAATTGTTCTTTTTAGCACAGTTTTTGTTAATCCGTCTAAGAAGTCTAAATGAATTTTCAAACTTATTTCTGTATTTTGCAACTCCGGGAACTGAAGACTGTTTTAAAAACTCTGTTAGTTGTTGATAAACCTGCAAAATGAGTGTGTTTATTAATATAATTCTTGTGATAGGCCAAGATCCTTTATAAAAGTACCCCCTTTTCGGAAGATGAACATGAGAATATCAAATTAGTGATCCAGAGCAATGTGTATCGCTACCTCGGTATACTTCTTGAAGGCCGTGAGCGTCTTGAAGAAGAAACTTTGAATGAAACGAGGAAACATCTGTCTTCCAACGAATCTGGCCTATCAGGTAGTGGTATATTGTTTTTTTTTGGGTTCCTTTTCTTGTACTTACTGCATAATTGTATTATTTTATTATATTTCTGGCATCTGTGGAGAGAACTTAATAAATGAGATATGATAATCTTTCACCTTCAAGGCATTTACCATCTTCAGGTTTGGATTTAATCATTACTTTGCACATTGTAAGGGCTGTCCATTTTGTTGAGTGGATCTTTGGCCTAGGCCTGAGCCTAGACATTGTTGCTCTTGCGGAGTGAAGACTTGTCTCCGGCATTTTATATCTGTCTTAAGCTTGATCTGTGGTCAAGCTTTTGAGATGAAATTGTGCAATGCAAAAGATTGATTTATAAAAGAGATGCGCCATTTTGTCAATTCATGGTGTACTAGCACTATGCAAGGTAAAACATATCCATGTGGTCAATGAGTGAGCAGGTCTGTGGAGAAAGTTGCTTTTACCTTTTATCTGTAAGTATTAGAAGATAAGAGAACTTGTCACGCCCATCACTCATATTCATTCATTTTTTTCTTTTTTTTTTTGATAAATAAATAAAGACTGTATTAAAAAGGCATCAAGAGGATGCTGCCTAAACACAAAAGCATTAACTAAAGAACTATGCATCTCCGAGCCTCATTGCTCTTCATGTAGGCTAAAACTTGTAACCATATGCATATATGAAGATATTTGGTGTGTAAACCATTGATTAACCAATATGGGATTTGGTATGTGGCATCTGAATTATAAGTGGCTAGGATAGTTAGATATATGGATTATTGACCATTTTCTCACCTTCCTTCTAGTCATGTTGGTTCTTGAAGCATGCTAGCATATTAGGTACTTGCATGCAGCATGACCATATTGACGTTTGTACATCCTGTATCCAATAAAATATTATAAATCTGAAATTACTTGTAATTAACAACAGGGAATGCTGATGGGAATGAAGGCAAAACTATCTACTCCATTTGCCCAAGGTTGAAAGCATTCTCCGATTGGCTGCTCAAAATTATGGTATCTGGGAATTTAGAGGCCATTTTCCCAGCTGCTACTCGGGAATATGCACCATTAATTGAGGAGTTGTGGAATGATGCAGCAATTCGTGCGACATATGAACGGAGAAGTGAACTAGAACTGCTACCTAGTGTTGCTAGTTACTTCTTAGAACGGGTACGCTCATCCCTTGTGTTTTTTAACTAGTTTGGTTAGCTGAGTAAGGAGTATTTTTGATTAGTTTACTGTTTTCACTACTTATTGCATGCTCAAAATTTCAGCTCAACAAATTAGTCTCAAATTAGTTGGGGTCGGCTATATAAATCCTTTTTCTCCATTCATTTTTGTTATGCATTATATTTTTTGTGAGGTTATATAAAATTAGGTATTTTTTTACAATTCAGTGCTTGTAATCATAGGTCTACTTTTTATCTTCTGATTCTTTTTTACTTCTTCTGCTTGAATCTATTCTCTCTTTTGTACTGATACCTCCCTAAGTTTATGTTGGATATGTCCAAAACATCTTAAGCGACTTTGTCTTAACTTCTCTTCTATTGGTGCCACCTCAAATTTTTTTCGGATATATTCATTTATGATCTATCTTTTCTTGTATTAGTGCACATCCATCTTAGCATTTTTTTTCACTGCACTTATCTTTTGAGAGTGATGCTTCTTAATGGCCCAATATTCTGTTCCGTAAGCCATAGTTGGTTTTATAACCATTTTATAAAATTTTCCTTTCAATCTAATAGGTATTATCTGGTCACATAACACACCTGAGACGTTTATCCATTTTAACCACCCAACTCGAATCCTATAATAATATTGACGAAGACTGATATCATTTTGATGAATCCTATAATTTGTCTAGGTGGTTCATTGACAAAGACTGATCTCTTTTTGATGGGCCAAGGACGGGCTCAAGCTACCATGACTTGCTTGATAATTTATCAACTTCTCATATCAGCACAAAATCTTAACCAGCACATATTTATGTTTTACGTGTTATTTCCTGTTTTTCTCTCATGTGATGTACAATCATGGCCAATTTCTTGAAATCAATTGCCGATGTTTTCATTTCCTTCTTCAGGTTGTTGATATATTGAGACCAGACTATGAACCTTCCAATGTAGACATCCTATATGCCGAGGGCGTTACTTCATCCAATGGGCTTGCTTGTTTGGACTTCTCATTTCCCCCGCCAGCATCTGGCGTCGATATTGATACTGCTGATCAGCTTGATTCTCTACTCAGGTAGCTTAATGCTCTCTCTCTCTCTCTCTCTCTCTCTCTCTCTCTCTCTTACGGGAGACAGGTGAGCTATTCTTTACCATAACTTATGTTTTATAGTCTTAGGTGCATGTGTCTGGAGGTATTTAGGTGCCAGATCTTTCTAATCCCTAATATTGACATGTGGACATGGCTAAGGATCTACTATAACCATTGTTCCTTATCTTTAACTTTGTTAAAGACACTATTAATGTCCCATTTCTTTAGTTAGATGTGGTAACTTAGCTCATTTCTTTTATTCCTTTTTGAAACATCCAACCAATATGGGAATTTATATGGAATTTATGTTGTGTATCTTAGAGTCAATGAGGTATGCATTGTTTTACTCCTTTTGCTGAATGCTATTTTTAGCTCTCTGGTGGTAGATTTATTGTACTTATATCATGTCTATGCCTTTGTAATGTTATGTTGACATGGGTGCTTTACAAATGCATACTAATTTGAGTGTTCTTATGTCATAGTTCATTTCTGTCTCCAATCAGCATTATCATAAATGGTGGCATTTTGCATAACTTCCTAGACATCTGAAATTTTTGGATGTTTGGTGGACTCTTGTAAAAGGAGTAGGACGTTTGGTCCATCATGTTAAAGTGAAGCTACTCGAGTTGGCTTCTCAAATATCTTTTTAAGAAGTCTATGGACCACTTAAGTGAACACTTAGTTTTATTCTTTTCTATGTACCTTGTTCTTACACATATATAATATTTTCAAATCAAATGATGTTAGCTGCTACCATTCTATCTGACACATTGTATCTTGTTCTTGTATATCTATATAATAAAACATGACGATTTTTGAAAATGTCTTTCTCACAAATTAAGATTCAACGGTTAAGAATTATTTTTTCTTGCATTCAACGATTGAAATCATTTTTATATTTTTAACTTTCCGCTCAATTTTTATTTTAGTGGACCCAACTACCGTCCATTTTACAAAATGGCTTGGGCATTTTAAATTTCACTAGATTTCAAGGGTGGAGATCATATGCAAATTAAAACTGTCAACTTAAATTCTGCTAAATTATGGTTTCTAGGAGGTTGAATCTTTCAAATTAAAGCACCATAATTTGTGTTTTCTTTTATGGTGCTTATCAAAAATTAATTGGAGAGAGACTAAAACACATGTAATAGTTGCTAGGGCCTAAAGTTTTGGAAAAAAAAAAATAAAACCTATGGATTATTATAGTTTTTTTGATTTGAACTTTTTGTCTAAAGTTTCAATTATGCAAGAAACTTAATATTAATTTTGTTTAAAGTGCTAGTATTATATATTTTTCTAGTCAAATGATGTTAGCCACTATCATTTTATCTGATACATTTATTTATTTATTTGTTTATTTATTTTGTTTTGGTGCGTATGTGCGCTCTAGCTTATGATGAACTGATCACTGTACATAAAGCAAAAAATTCATCCTCGCTCTGAGATACAATATTAGACAGGGATGGCAATGGGTAATGGGTTGGGTACCCATAAATTTTGTGATACCTGTTCCTTAAAAAAGCCTTGAGAATTTCACTGTACATAAAGCAACGGGTTGGAAAAAGCCTTGAGAATTTCATCTGAGAGCCAGTTGGCATTTGAAATCACTATCAGGGGATCAGGATCTGTTCCTTAAAAGATAACTAGATTCCTATGCTTCAAATTTTCCACGTCAAAGAATTGATGAGCACAGATGACTGGTTGCCTCTGATGACTGGTTGTCTCAGTTATATATTCATTTGTTATGTTTTATGGACAACCCGACAATGAATTCTTGTAAGGTTTTGACAGTCACTTTAGTTGTGCCGAACATTATTTTACCCTTGTTGGTATTTGATTTCATGTTTTAATAGGCATGATGTAGTTATTTGTGACATTAATTTTACTTTTCTCGGTTTCAGATACCAATTAATTAGAGTACAAGCGAGAGGTTTTGGAGAACATTGCAAGTGGTTGGAAATGTTTGAAGATGTTCGGGTTGTCATTTTTTGTGTTGCCTTGAGTGACTATGACCAATATGCTAGTGATGGAGATGGATCTTTAACGAACAAGATGATGCTGAGCAAGAAGTTCTTTGAGAACATTGTCACTCATCCAACATTTGATCAGATGGACTTCGTTCTAGTACTTAACAAATTTGATCTGTTTGAGGAAAAGATGGAACGGGTTCCTTTGACACATTGTGAGTGGTTTGATGATTTTCATCCAGTGATGAGCCGTCATCGCTCCAACAGCAAGAGCAACAGCATCAACAATAGCCCCTCCCTTGGCCAACTGGCTTTCCATTATATTGCAGTCAAGTTCAAGAGGCTATATTCGTCTCTTACTGATCGGAAGTTGTATGTTGCACTGGTAAAGGGTTTGGAGCCTAGCAGTGTTGATGCAGCTCTTCGATACGCTAAGGAGATTCTGAAGTGGGATGAAGAAAGGCCCAACTTCAGTTTGACTGAATTCTCGATTTATAGCACCGAGGCAAGCTCTCTCTCTCATTAATGGTGGCATCAGAGAAGGCTTGCAAATGAACTATACGATAAACAATTAGATTACCAGTGTACATAGAAGGGTGTGTAAATGAGCTAGAGAAGAGGATGTTAAAATAATAGTATGATTCTTGGTTTGTTCATTGCATGAGCTATTGCAGCTATAGGATTATCAAGAACCACCGGTAGGTGCATAGTGCTGGGGTGATGCTGCTTCTTTGCATTCAATGGCATATTGCTTCAAAACTTGATGTGAAATGATCTTTCAGGCTTAGCTTCTTGGTGAGCGTACCACATTCTGGTATGGTGCTCTTTGTAACAAGTTTGTGTAATCCTGCCATACTGGGATTCAATTCAATATTCAATTGCCACCACTGACCTTAGGTGAAATTATATTACCGATCTGCTTCTCAACCTTGATGTTAGTTGGTCAAGTGCACTTCTTGTATTGTCTATTGAAGAATTGAACCATATAAGATGGAATGCAGCTGATTTTGTATCTATTTGTAACCTTGCTATCCTGTATCAGATTTCAGTTATTTGACAGTTGACAAGGCGAACAGAATATGCCCTTATTTTATTGTCTATGAAAGAAATAAATCACTACATGCAGTGCGTTTGAATTGGATGTGTAATGTCTTAATTTGCGAAAGAGAGAACATTAACCAGAAAATGGACAAGCATCATAGGTAAGAGGGGATTGAGATCTGAAAGGTTCAGAGAACCCAACCTATTGGTACCAGGTAGAGGCTGAAATCAGAGGAGGAAGCTGAAGAGTGAAGCTTGGAACCCTTAGCCCGCTTGGGGAAGAAAGTTGAGTGGCATAGAAGGACAAAAATTTCCCTCTTTTTAACTGCTAATTATCAGACGAAAAGAACAGATAGATTCTCACTTGAACCTTTAAGGAGGGCCCTGTGAAACTTCTTTAAACAAACTTCTTAGAAACGCTTTGCGAGGCAGACAAATACAAGTTAATTGAAAGTGTTAATTTAGAAGTTTGTCTTTATTTTTCCGCTGAATTTTCTTTTCCCCCCGGGGGTTTGAAACTTCAACCACTGATTCCTCATTAATTTCCTCGTCTGGTTTCAGCCTCTAACTTGCACCAATAGCTTGGGTTCTCTGAATCCTTTCTTCTCTCAATCCTTCTTGCGGTCTTGCCTACTTACCATTTCCTTGCGAGTTTTATAATGTTCTCTTTTTCACAAATAAGACTCGCTAAAATCATTAAGACACATTGCCGAATGCAAAGGCTCCTTTCTCTTTTGGAATAAGCTCCTCCTTTCTTCACCATCAAATTTGGAGCCATCACCTCTCTGAATGTTGTTACTCAAAACTGGCAAACTGTCTTCCTCGTCTTTCACCATCATCTAATATTTTGAAAAACAATTTTGTTTTGTGTCATATAATCACACAGGAAAAGTGGTTCTCTGGGCATGTTTATGAAGGCTTTCTCTTCCACAATCCCAGAAAATGGATAGGAGATTCTGCTTAGTGTCTCTCCAATGCAAAATGATCGACCCAAACTAGATACAGAATTGCACAATTTATTTTCCAAAAAGGATGAGCCCAATTTGTTCCAAAAAGGATGAGCCCAATTTGTCATGGCACGGGCGGATTCACGTTAGGGCAAGTGGGGTCAATTGACCCCTCTAAAAATAAAATTTTTATAAAAAATAGTATAATTTTTGAGATATTTTTATACTTTTGCTCCCATAAAATATATCGCTTAAAACAGATTACCTTTATACCTCAAACAATTTACAAATTTTGCCCCCACTGAAAATAAAATTTTTGTAAAAAATAGTATAAGTTTTAAAATATTTTTATATTTTGCCTCCATAAAATATATCTTTCAAAATAGATTACCCTTATATATTAAACAATTTATAAGTTTTGTCCCTATGGTTTTATTAAATAATTCTCAAATTCGGCCCGGTTCAAGCGGCAGATCACCGGATTAGCGGGTCAATCTACCGAGTCGGACCCGATTTGACAACTATAGTCTTTACTTGCTGACTTGACCCTACTGACACAAAATCCTGGATCCGCCACTGTGTTATGGGCAATAATTTTAAAGAAATGATGCGTGCATCTTCGAGCTTGCTTCAAAGAAAGAAGGCAACCACCAGCTTATTGTCTTAAATGTTTTCATATGTCGCATAATCGCATTATGGATTAACTGGTTTCCTTGGACAAAAATGAACAGGCATACAAGTATGACTAGTGTTTATGTTTCCATTTATTCTTACTTAAAACAGACAGAAAAACTTTTGTTGAGTCGGTATGTGATTTAGATGTTTAAAATTTGTCCTCCTTTATACATATATTCAGCTAATCATCAGATGAAAAGAACAGCTTTCTAGGATACTTTGTGATTGAGCAACTGATCAGAGCAATTATAGAGAATAGACTAACAGGATCTTTTGCAATGCAGTATAGTTGCTACATGTTGACTCAAACATCTGATGGTATCAGTATCACTGCCCATAGAGCTTGGAAAGAAGTCTTGGCTTGATATAAACTTCCAGCGGGCTTGCTTTCAGATTTGTGAGGCCTAAGCTCTCAGACATGTCCACAGGTTCATCAGATGGCTTTTCTATGTCATAGCAGTGCAGCAAGCTAGCCAGGGAAAGATGAACCATCTGTAGTGCCAGTGATATCCCTGGGCAGGATCTCCTTCCAGAGCCAAACGGAATGAGCTCAAAATTCTGACCTCTCACATCTGTCTCCTTGTGGCTTGTCAGAAACCTCTCTGGCAGAAACTTGCTCGGCTCAGGCCACACGCGCTCATCCCTGTGGATCTTCCAAGCATTTACCATTAAGCGCGTGCCTTCTGGAACGTGGTAGCCACCTGATAACGTGCAGTCCTCCATTGCAGCTCTAAGAGTAAGAATCGGGGTTGGTGGGTAGAGGCGCAGGGTCTCCTTAACAACTGCTTGAAGGTAGACAAGGTTTTTAATGTCAGATTCATCCACGTGTCTGTCCTTGCTGACGTGGATATCCAGTTCGGCTTGAACCTTTTCCAACTCGCCTCCATTGTTGAGTAGAAGGGATAGAGCCCAGGTGAGGGTCACCATTGTTGTGTCACTTGTTGCCAAGATGAGATTCTGTCAAAAAAACAGGGCTTATAGAATAGTATGCATCCATGAATGATAGAAATTAGTGACTAACTCAGTTCTAATTGTCTTTCCCCTAATTCACAACACAAAAAAAAAAAAAATAAAAAAATAAAAAAAAAAAGAAAAGAAAGAAATATCCTGAGCAGCACAGAACTCTTAAGACAGGGTGGCACATTTAATGACTTTTTAGGCTTTGGTTTCATAGGTTATCAATGATGAATTTAAAATTTTACTTGTTTCAGGTTTGTCAACAGTTTGTCACAGTACTTACGAGGCAGGTGGCCTTGTTAATCGTATCAGCATCAAAACCAGAAATCTCGGCATCTTCAAGATAGGTCAGCATGACATCCATGAAATCCTGATCCCCCCCTCCATTTTGGCGCAACAGCCTCTTCTGTTTGTGCTGCTCCAGCCAACCTCCCACAAGAGTGTCGAGTTCTTCTGCGGTTTTCTTCATGGCTTTCTCGTACCCTTTCCAGTCCAACCACCAGAGAAAAGGTATTGCATCCGATAAGACGAATACCCCAAATAAAGAGAAAAAGTCCCTCATCACTTTCTGACACCTTCGTGCCTCTGCTTCCTCACAATCAGCGCTGGCTCCAAAATATCGTCTGCCTCCAACCATTCTCACCGCTGCATTACTCGTCAAGTCTGCAAACCACTGTTTCACATCAACCAAAACCCCACCGCCAACGCTACGATTTCTTACCCACAAATCATACAGTTCTCTTATTGAAGTCTCCACCTCTGAAGCTCTTGTGTTCTTGAGCATACTGATTCGTCGATTAGACAGAAGCTCAAGCGTAACTATCTTACGCATCTCACGCCAGTAAGACCCATAAGGGGCGAATCCAAACATGGCGGAGTTGTAACCAAGTAGTTTTGATGCAGCGATACTTGGTCTGGTGGAGAAAGCCCTGTCGTGGATGGATAAACACTCTTTGGCCGTTTCCCAACTGCTCACTACTAGAACTCTGTGTGAACCAAGCCTTATGGTGAAGGCTGATCCATACTTATCAGCCATGGCTCCTAGAGTTTTATGAGTCAATTGCCCTCCACCTAGGTGGTGCATATGGCCAATTATCGGCAAAACACCGCCTGCTTGGGGCACATCACACCTCTTAGTTGGTCTCTTCAACTGATTGTAGATCAGAAATAGCAGGGCAAGGAGACCAGAGGCTGAAGCTAAGACGACTTGGAGGAGAGAATCCATTAGAATCGGTTCTGGTGGAAGGAGGGCTGCTAAATGGAATTCACTTTAATCTGGCAATCGTACGGTGTTCATATTTCATCTTGTTCGAAAGATGAAGGATCTAGGCGACCTTTTTGACAATTTCTCATAAAATATTATGTGGACAACGAAGGGATAAATTGGTATATTATTGGGAAAAAAAAATTAAAATGGACTGATTTAAGTTTAAAAATTATTCTTTTACAAAGCGGTAACGAAAATCATCTTAACATAGAAGATTTAGCTTAATGAGAAGATCTCGACTATTAGTAGTTATCAATTCAAGCTTTTTTGGGGTTACATTTGAGAACTTATCTGGTCATTAACCTTAAGGCCTCAAATATTAGTTGAGGTGAATGTAAACGGATACCTCAAGTTGTAGAAAAAAACTAAATAAACGCAAATCATCTTAATAATGAGTTAGGATTAAAATTGTAATGCCTGATATTTATTTGTTGTCAATCATTAAAATTTTGGTCCATTTAAATAATTGGACCTAACATTTGATTTGAATTGTCGAGTTTTATTTTATTTTTCTAGGTCAACTTTGGTGTAGAGGTAGGCTGAGTATGGTCCAGAGTTATGTTTGGACCAAAAAATTGGGCAGAGGGGCTAGCTCTCTTTTCTTTTTCTTCCTTTCCCTTCTGTCCTCCTCTTTTTTTTTTTTTTTTTCTTTTCTTATTTTCTTTTTCATCTTCCTGCTAAAGAGGGAGAGAGAGTGAGAGAGAAACTAGAGACCAAAGAGTGAGAAAAGCTAACTTTCGATTTTTTTTTTTTTTTTTTTTTAAGTCTACCCACTAGTAGCAAGCTAACTATAAAACGAAAATAACCTTTTTTTTTAATTATTTTTTTCAAGCTAAGGCTAAAACTTATAATGTATTTGGAGTGATAAAAAATGAGATAAAATAAGATAAAGCGAGATAAGTTATGAATTTGTAATTCGTGTAATGAGATAATAAATAAATAATTTTTAAAATTTTCAGAAATTTTCACCTAAAGTTTTTACACCAAAACAATTGACATAAGACCCAATTTTCTTCCACGCTTGTTGATTTATATAAAAAAAAGGCTTCCCCACGATTCGAATTTTTTGTCTCCTAGGTGTTTAATGAAAAAGTTATAATGGGGTGCTAAAATGGTAGATGAAGTGTAATGGAATAATAATAATAATAATAAAAAATATTTATTGATTACTTCTAGTTACTCTAACCCCCTTTTTGCGTAGATAAATGATACCGTAAGGTATGTTTGGGAGTTTTAAAATATAGATTTTGAGGTGTTTAAATGTATGAGTTGGTATGAGTTATGAATGCTTAAAAAATTTGAGTTTTAAAATAATGATCCCATTGGTTTCAGTTTAAAAAAATAATAATGATTCCATGCTTAAGAGTTTATTTTTAAATGGATTTTGAGATGTTTATTAATTTATATAATGATGCGTATATTTTTGTTTGTTCGTTAAACTGTAAGCACTGCACATATCTATTTATATAATGAAATATAATGGTTTTTAAAAAATATCTCTATCATAAACTAAAATTTAACGACTAAAATTGAGTTTTATTCTTTAACGAATGACTGAGATATTTTATATTTACAAAAACTTTTGTTTTTGTTTTTTTTTTTTTTCACATTGCTAAAAGATAACAACTTCATTTTTTCTTTTGCCTACAAAAGTACTAAAATTGTGACATATAGTTTTAATAAATAATAAATGTAAAAAATCATGAGTTCTGAAAAGAGATTAACTTTTTAAGTTTTGAAAAGGAATTTACGTGGGTTCCAAAAAGGGACCAACTTGATTAAAAATTTAATATGATTGTTAAATTTATATATTTCAATTATATTTAATAATTAAATTAAAAATATAGATAAATAATATAGTTGAACAAAAAAAAAATACAAAAAAAAAAAATTAAATAATAATTAAGTTATTTTTTTCTTAAAACAACAACTCTTAGTATTTTTAAAATTTAAAAGTATAAAATAATACTGAATATCAATTAAGATCAAGCATAGTTATTTTTCTAAATTCTAATTTTAGATTTAAATTAGTCACACGTACTATACTAGCAATAACTTGTACCTAAGGCATTTTGAACAAAATTAGTATTAAGTTTCTAATATAGTTAAAATTTTGGACAAAAAATTCAAATAAAAAAAATTTTGATAATCTATAAGTTCAAATTTTTTTTGGCCAAAATTTTAGACCCTAATAGGTAATTATACGTGTTTTAGTCTTTCTCTCTAATTAATATTTGATAAACACCATAAAAAGCACAAATTCTTATGTTTCAACTTTCTATAAGTCATAATTGGGTAGAATTTATGTTTGTAATTTTGATTTGCATATGATCTCCACTCTTAAAATATAGTGAAATTTAAAATACTCATATCTTTTTGTGAAACAGATGGC
>JAVXUM010000001.1:42133619-42144379 GCA_035590655.1 Pouteria glomerata
ACCACGTTTTTCATTGTTTTTCGTTGTTTTTTGTTACTCCAAACACCCCCTATGTAAAACAAAGCAAAATACCTCTCTTCATAAAATTTCAAGTTACTTGTATACATTGTGAAAGGCCCAAGTCAATACACAATGTCCATGATACAAGGACGACAAAACATTAAATGCCACAATTGCAAAATATAAATCCATGAGTCAATTATTGTATTATATTGTAATGATGAAGCACTTGAGATGTTGTTTAATAAATTGAAAAATAAAAATAAAAATAAATTACTCATTTATGCATGAAAATTGGACTTTAATGAGAATAATGGTTCAAAATGATCTTAGATTGGCAAAGTACGGGATTTTATAACAAGATTAACATCCTGATTGAATAATATAAATTCAAGAGTAAATATCTCTCGTGTAAATGGAAGGAATTGTTGGGACCCAATAAAAGATAGATAGAGAATGAAGACGGAATTAAAGTCAATTTATATAGCATAAAAGTGACAAAGGATAAAAAAAATAAAATTAAAACTACAGTGCATTAATCACATTGATTGAATGGTGAGGCATAAACTGTATTTGGAATTATCCTATCAATTATAATGACTAACAAGTAAATCGGGAGAAGTAAACTCCAACCACTCAACAAAGTGCAGTGCCTTTTTGTACGTAAAGGACGTGCATGACATTTGTTTGGTATTTTATTTATCACTCATGGTAAGGAACATATAATTTTAATGAAGCTAGCATTTTCAAATTATACCCTTCACATTGGCTTGATATATGTTATTACAAATATTACCTAATAATTTAAGTTTTTAAGACTTAGAAAGGTGCAATGAGATAAACATCAAAGTTAAAGCAAATATTTTATGATTTTAACTTACTATATTTAAAAAGTTCTAAAAGATTAGTACTATTAAAAGGGAAAAAAAAAGATTTTCTTGTAAAAGAAAGTACACAAAATGTGAAAATTTTAATAAAAACAATTATTAAATTTTTTATTGGGAGGACAAAGGGGAGCCTACAAAGAACAAAAGGGGCAGTAAAGAATTGAAGGAAATATCACATGTTTCACAATGAAAAAAAAAAAAAGAATGGTAGTTCTCTAGGGTTTGGCATACCTTAATGAGGTATTATTTGAAAAAGTTGAGAAAAAAAGTGAGAATGTCATTAGATAAGGAACAAACAAGGTATTGTACTCATCATTGTCAACTCTCATTAATCTTACCATTCAATCTGCATAAATATTTTCTGTCTAGTAAAGGAATTTACAAATGAACTTGGGAAAAACTATCAATTTAAAATCTTTTCTTGGAGCTAATTCAATATTAGAACTAAAAAAATTTCAAATTTGCCACAACCCCTGGGGAGATAATATTTACAAATTAATACTTAATAAGCACATATTACACAATAGTCAAGTTGAGATAAATGAAATCCTTTTCATCATGAATATATTAAAGAAGTACATTCACTTCATGTAATGCAAAACATTGTGTAACAGAAGCAAAAGTAGTGAAATTTGAATTTAACAATCCAAAAGAATTAATTAGTGGTTCATTAATTCATTGAAATTTCAATACACTAATGAACAAAATATTAGATTGACACATTAAATTCTACTCTACGTGCACTGTGCAATTCACAAGCGTAAAATATTTTGGGAAAAATTGCTAAAGAGGCTTATAAATATATAAAATGAAGAGTATATATATAAAATGTGCAAAACCTTAGCTATAGAGTTATAACTCAACCAAAGAAACAAAAATAAGGCAATGGTAACATTTTCAATCATATAACCACCTAAAATTAATTTTTGAAAGATCTACTTCAAATAGGGAGAAAGCAAACAAGGGGGAAAGCAAGCACATTGATTGAGAAAAAAATAAAAATTCGGTGAGAAGTAGAGATTACTAAATCAATTGGATAATCCTAAGAGTTTACATTAAAGTAACAAATTCAGAGCACAAGAAGCTTTTCTTTTTCTCTGAACTAATCGCTCATTTGATGCAAGAATAATGTATCTAGGGCATAAAATGAGAGACCAATATGCCAATGCTTTTCTTCTTCTCCAAGTTGATTGTTCATTGATACAAGAATAGTGTATGATATAGGGTATTTCTAAGAGACCTTTACACTAATGCTTTCCAAAATACTTAATGATACCTTCAAGATCGAACTAAAGTAAGTAAACCAACTTTTCATTGATGCATAAATTGAAACAAGGTTAACGAAGTCAAACTCTAAAGTAACCAGAGAAGCTCTGGCATTGAAAAGACACCAAACAGGTGAATACACGAGTACTCAAGAGTAAGAGATGTGGCTCAACAAAATCTAAGAGTCACTACCACAAATTGGTAGAAAGATGACTGAATGAATGCTTGACCACTTGAAGGCGATCGAGAATGGAGGCAATGCCGACCGCTTAAAGAAAATTTTGACTGCTTTGAAGTGGTCGACAATAAGCACCTTTTTTCCTCCAAAAATCGAGCATTTCCCTGTGAATTGAACCATTTCAGCACTTCTTCTCTCTCTCGTTCCATTTCAGTACTCTTTCTCTCTCTCGTTCTAGTATGAGTCATGACCGTTGTTGAGTCACAACTTCCACGACATCGGTTGTTTTTTGGCCACCCTTGTCCGAGTCCCCATCCTCTATCCGCCGTGCTACCAGCTGTTTTCTGGCCACAATTTCGTCCCGGTGAGGTAAGCTCCTTCTCTTTTCTCTCTCTCTGTCTTTGGCTTTCTTTCTCTTTATTCTTCTCTCTTTTTCTTTTTCTCTCTCTAATAGCACTCTCTCTCTCTCTTTGTCTATGTTTGTAGATTTGAGTCTACCGCACCCATTATTTATAGGTTTTCATTAAATTTGTCATTGATATTGTATTTTTACTTATTTACGCTGTTGGGTTTCGATTGACATTGTTCGTGGGTTTAAATTACCTAAGTTAATTTTGTTTGGAATTTTTTAACAAATTGTTTGGCCGGTTGGTAGAGAATGAATTTATTTAGAATTTTTTTGGAATCTATTTATCAAGAGGGTTGCCTGCTAGAATAAAGCGTATTTAACTTTTTTACCTTTGCTAGAATAGAGCATATTTGTTTGTTAGGAGAGCTTTCAAATTTAGAATATTTAACTTTTCATTAAATTATGTTATTAAATTGTTAATGGAATCTCCCTAATTGATACTATTTGTTTGTTTGGTTGATATATTTTTAAATTGTTATTTTGGTTGAAATATTTTTACTTTATGGTTAAAGTTTTTAATTTGTTAATTTCACTAATTTGTATGATTTGGTTGGTTGAAATGCTATTGATTAGTTAATTTTGTTGAGATATATATTCACTAGCAATTGCCTCTGCCTGAAGGGATAAAAATATAATTAAAGTGTGTAAATAACTCAAATTTAAATTTATAAAACAAACTTACATAAAAAAATGCAAAAATAACCTATAAAAATAAAAATCATTAATCCAAAGAAATTAAGGTATAAAATTTTATTATTTATTACAAAAATAATGTTACATTTTTTAAAATATTAATTTGAAATCGATTATATAAAAAGTATTCAAAAAGAAATATAGGAAAAGTGAGAGAAAAATAAAAATTAAGCTGGCCATTTAGCAAATTCGACAGTTGAAAATATCTTATATTCAAAATTTTAAATTTCCTGGTTATATAAATGACATATAGTGTAAAAGTGTTTGTTACGTTTTTTAAAATATTAATTTAAAATCTTTTATACAAAAAGTATTACAAAAATATGGAAAGAGTGAGAGAGAAAGAAAAATCATCTTGGTCATTAAACAAATTCAACAGTTGAAAATATCTCAACTTCAAAACCATAAACTTCCTTATTATATAAATGATACATAGTGTAATAGTGTATGTATTCAAAATTTTAGGCTTGAGCACATATGAAACTTGAAATGTTAATTTAAATGTTTATTTTCTAATAAAATGTTTAAAATTTTCAAATTTAAATGTGTTTTTTTTTTTTAAATTAAAAAAATTTAGTTGACTTTGTCTAATAGGTATCCTTACATTATTTAATAATAGATAGATAATATAAGTATAATATAATTTGCATAATTTTATAGAATATAATATATATTTATGTTCACTCATTTTCTATTAATTTTCTTAATTTCTTATATAGTTTAAACGTAAAAGTAGTTTTGTAGGAATTTGCGAAGAGCAAAAACTTATAAAGGAAAAAATCCACATTCTAATCATATTCGCAAGTTTAAGATTAGAAAACCAGGAAATATTCAGTGTAGATGTTTGCATTTCTGTATAGCCACGATATTCATCATAACCAAGTATCATTTGTCTAATCTGTGTGGTAATATTGACAGTGTTACCTGCTATATTAACCAAATTATTATATTGATATGCCAAATAATTTCTCATAAGCAGTGCATGTTGGACGTAACATTACATTTAAAGTTACCCAATTTGGCTCTTTGGTTTTTCCCTAAGCTGATCCAATAGAGGTCACCATAGTTTTTACAGGTTTGTTCATATAATCGTTGAGAATTAGGGTCACCACGGTTTTCATAGGTCTGTTCCCTAATTGCCAGAGTCACACTATTTAAGAAGTTTTTCTCCTGGACTTTTATTTCAATTCAAATAACCATAATTAATTATTCATCACAATCCCATAAATCTAACTGAACATAAGTGTTTAAACAATTTTCCTTGTACATAATAGTATAATGCATAAAATTTCTTATCTAAAATAAGTATGTTTTCACATATACTAAATTCACTAGATCTAACCTTGAAAAAATTTATGTATGGATCAATTTATATGGCAAACCACTCACCTAGTGTCTAAAAATGCAAATATAAAAATATATTAGAAGATTTTGTTCCTATCATAAGCACATGATATAATATTTATTACTTTAAAACTATATTAAAATTATAATTAATAGAAATTTAATTATAAACTCTCTCCAATTAATATAATTAATAAATCCTTATTAAATAATTTTAGTAAGTACCACTAAATTCTCAACAGCAGCTTGATTCCCCCTATTTTTATTTTATTTTATTTTTGAAACCAACCTAATAGACCAATGTCAATCATCTAACATGTATACACATACAAACATACATATATTTATCCCTCATACGTCATGTTACTCTCCAATCAATCAATAACATTTAATTTTTAATTTTTTTTCCATACTATAAATCAATATAGAGCTTATATATATATATATGTTATACAATTCAGACGAGAAGCTCAAATGTAGCGTACTGTCCTCTGTTTGCTGTTATATATGTATACACTGTCAATCAATATCAATTAATGAAATTCTAATATGTATGGATATAATCAGGTAGATCATTAATCATTTAACCAATTATCCATAACTTATAAATACAAAATATTGCTTTTGTCTATCTCGTCCACAAACAGTTTTTGATGAAGAAAAATAATTAAATAAGACCAACTTTTGAGATTCACTTTACTCTTCACCTGCCACACCTCCTTCTCCCTCTTACTTTCTCTTTTAGTCTAAATTATAACAAAACCTTGATATAATA
Organism: Pouteria glomerata; assembly: GCA_035590655.1. Lineage (NCBI taxonomy): Eukaryota > Viridiplantae > Streptophyta > Magnoliopsida > Ericales > Sapotaceae > Pouteria > Pouteria glomerata. The sequence continues at coordinate 42,139,172 of JAVXUM010000001.1, forward strand.
CGATCCCTATTTATATATAAATACTTTGATGTAGTACTATTACGTCCACTTAAATTATGGTGGACCTCCAATTATCTATTTTTATTCACATATAACCCTTTTTATATCTATTAATTATAATTAAGCACCCAATCTCTACTCACCTAATTATTAGTAATTAGTGATAAAAAAAATCTTAAGTAATTCAGCGTCTTACAACTGTCTAAAATAAAATTAATTTAATATTATTTAAATAAATTCAACTAATTACATAATAAAAATATAAGTTATAACACTATTTCTCATAAAATATAACGTAGACCAAGGAATGAATAAGTTTGTAAATTAATGGAAAAAAAAATTAAGATAGACTGGCATGGGATAAGTTTAGGAATTATTTTTTTAAATGCTGTAGTAATGCAAATCATCTCAACAATGAGTTAGCATTAAAGTTGTGACACCTAAGATTTATTTTTGACCAATACTAAGATCAAGTAACCTAAATATGTGGATCTAAAGTTTAGTTTAAATTGTCGAGTTTTATTTTATTTTATGAGCCAAACTAGTTTTATTTTATTTTTTTGAGATGGATTTAGTTTAGAGTTACGGTTAGACTAAAAAACTGGGTCAAAGGGCCAACCCTTTCTGTTTTAATATTTGAATAATTATACTTATATCTCTTATTTTGATATATTGTCAACATTAACCTCTTTTTGTTAAATTAATTGTTAAAACTAAACAAAAAATCAAATTAACTAAAATTTTAAATAACATTCCTATTTTACTTCCCTCTCTCGCATCTTCATTATTTTTTTTGTAAAAATAAAAATAAAAAATTTACAAATTTATGTCAAAAAAAAATTGATGAAAATATGAGAAGGAATAAAATAAAAAATAGCATCTAAAGTTTTAGTCCATTTGACATTTCTGTTAAAATTTAACAACTGACTTAATATTAATGTTAACATTTCAAAATAAATAAATGTAATTTTTAAATATTAGAAGATAATAAATTTAATTACTTAAATGTTGATCTCTCGTCAACACTTTTAATAAACCAAAAAAGAACGGTTATTTTGCCATTTGGAGTAAAAAAAAATCTCAAAAATTAACAAAAACTGAAATTTTTGAAATTTAGAGTGTACCAAGTTATTTTAAAATGTTAGTCAAATGTTTCTGTTTCATTTAATATAAATTTGTTAAATATTATATAAATTGACACCTAACAAAATTTTAATGAAAAATTTTGAAAATTTTGAATTTTTTTTTTTTTTATAGTATAAATGTCAGTCTAACTTTTTAAAAAAACTATCAAAATCTATTGAAATGCACTGTAATAGTTTATTCTAATAGATTTTGATAAAGTTTTCAAAAAAGTTAAATTTTTTAAAGTTTAAGAAAGTTAAAATGTTCGATTTTTTTTTTTAAACCTCTTTGGAGCTTCAAACGATCCTAAGACAGCTCAGATCCCAGCCAAAAAGGCAAGCATTGAAATACTTCATAAGCATGTAGTACCCAAAAAACGCTACTACATTCCAGACAAGAGTCTTGCTACGAAATCAGAGTCAACATCTCCAAAACCACAAAGAAGAGGTGCCAGCCCGCCACTATTTGCCTACTAAAATTTCCCAAATAGGCAAATTCAAGAGAATCAAAAACACAACTCTAATAAGAGGAGCCTACTGCAGTTGCCCTATATAATTACAATGCACTGAATCAGTCCAAGTCATTTTCAGAGACTAATCTTCTTATCTCCCCTTTGATAACCTTAATTAGCCTCATTTTTGATCTCCCCCTCCCCTTTGATAACCTTAACATGAATCACATTTTCAGCACTCCGAATGAACTCGAAAAGGCAGGTGTCTCCAAATGCCATCTTGCTCTTTTTCCTAAAAGCAGACCACCCAGCAATGATGTCAACCCCACCACCTGGCCTTGGACGTGTCTCAAACGGCCATGGCTGCCCCCGGTTGTTCCTCAGGACTACACTCTTCTTCCTTGCTAGCTCTGTCTCTTCTGCAAATGCCTTTGGAAAATACTGAAAAATACACGGTACAATTAAGGGAGTGTTTCGAGATATAAATTTTAATAATTTTTAATCAAAAATTATAAGTAATAACCTTTAATACGTTTGATAAACAAAAAAATTGTAAATTTTAACAATTTCAATGATTTTTTTACAACTTTTAAATACTTAATAAAATTTTTGATAATTTTTAGTAATTTTTAATAATTTTTGATAATTTTTAATAACTTTTGACTACTTTTAAATTAAAAAAACACTGTAGGAGAGTAAAAAATAATAAATTTTAGTGTTTTGCCAAATATTTAATTAGCAAAAATTGATATTTTTTATTAAAAATTTTGCCACCAAACACAGCTTAAGGTGAAGAACATACTCAGCTCCCAATATATATATATATATATTTTTAAATTCAAATTAGTCCTCCAACATTTTATATGTTTATACTTTCTATCATATATATGATTATTTTGATAGAAATAACACTATTTTGAGTTTTTTCAAAATTATTGAAATGTTTACACGTTTGTTATCATCAAATTCCAAAAATTAATCGAGATGTGCGAAGATTAAACCGAACACTTTCAGTTAAAAAAAAAATATATATATATATATTCCCTACGCAGTGTGAGTGATAAGAGACAAGATAAACTTCTATATATTTTAAATTTTTTCTCTTTTTCTTTTTTTTTTTTTTTTTTTTTAATTTTGAGGGGTCAAAATGAACTATATATTAAGGAGATGTTTGCGTAATAATATTTACTGAAAAATTTTAAACACATATTATGAACTTACAATTTATTTTATTTTATCCCACTTTTTATCACACTAAACACTCTCTTAATTATTAACATATATGCTCAAAAAAATGCTAAACCTTGACCGTGTCCTCCAGCCTCACCTCTTACACGTTCGAATATAATCACCTCGTATATTTTTAAAATTATAATTTAAAGTTGAGGACATGTTTCTTGTATAGCGTATCTTTAAAATCATTTTTTCTAAAACAGTAGCCAAACAAGTCTTAAGGTCATGAGTGATTCACCATGGAAGATTTGTGGTAATTCTTTAAAACCACGACATAGGAAGGATTCGTTTGTTTGCCAGAACGAGCCGCTTCAACAACTCCTCTTCTCGATCTTCTACTATCTACAACAACAATAAACACAGCAATAAAAAACAATGAGAGAGAGAAAGAGAGAGAGAGAGAGAGAGCTTACCGTGTGGTGAGTCCTCGGACTTGGGCGATCCAATAGGGCGACCTAGGAACAGGTCTTGTTTGTTTTGTTCAGGATCGGTCTTCCTTCCCGGGTTTAGCTGCTTCTCGCAACCAGTTGGGGCGTAAATCACAAGTTCAAACACGCCATTGGAGATCAATCGAAAAACTAAGAAGTCGGCAATTTCTAATCGGTTGTCCTTCACCAAAATTTGCCAACCATCATGCATGAACCAGTGGGTCCCACCAATTTGTTCTATTTTCACACCCCACGATTCACCATTGTTGGTTCTACTTATAATCACAGCACTAGCGGGGAATTTCCCAGGGAAATTGGCCACGAAAGCTGGTGGTATTCTCTGCGAAGAAATTGGTCAATCGAAACTTACAACAGCACCGCCGAATTCGACAGTAATAACAAAGCAATGAATCAAAAATGCTAAACTAAACCCCCAAGAACCAGCTTCATCGATGAATGTCAGACATTACAATATTTATATCAGATGAGAGAGACTTACTAGTTTGACAGCAAAGTCATGGCTCGACAACACCTTAAAAAACGATGGGTAATGTTTGGGTAATCTGCCCATTCCTAGTTAGCAGAAGCAATCAGTTCATTGTAGAGAGTTCAAAAGCAATAAAGGGACCCAAAAAGAAGTTAGAAAGTTTACGCTCCAAATTAAGCGTTTTTGTTTTTCTTCTTCTGAGTCGTCTCTTTACCCAAGGTGCATGTGTGGTTCGAGGAACTAGGCTATGAGTACATTGGGTGGATTCCTTGCACGCCTCCCCCCGTACTACGCGATGCTCTTTGCTGGTTTAGCAGTTCAATGAGCCCGATTGATTGATGAATTCGGGAGCCGACAAGATGCCTTTAAGGTCTTGTTAAAAGGATAAATTATTTGCTTTTCTGGGTGGAGAATTTGCTCTAACGAGTTATGTTTGAATTTACAAATTGTAATTGTTTTTATTTATTTAAAATATTTTAAAATTTAACAAATTAATTTTTAACAAATTTCATAATTATATTAATTTATGTCAATTTTAACTTAAATATATACATTATGTCATATTTAAAACTAGCGAATAATCGATATTTACAACACTCTTTAATTAAAATTAAATATATACATAATTAAAATTAAAATATATTAATATATTTTTTATTTTATATAACTCCAAATGAATTTTCTTTTTCATTGTATTTTTTGCTTTTGAAGAACTAAAATATAAAAAATATATCAACTAGACATTCAATACAAATTCAAAATTTAATATCACAATCTTATTTATAATTTCTTCTAATAATTTAGCCTACAATTAATATTTTAGGCACTAATATTAAAAATATCATCACCACCATGAGCATAATTATTTGGGGTTTTCCTTCTTCCTTAAAATTTTAACTCTGACTCATAATTCAATCAATAAAATTTTAAATTTATTTTTCATTAGCTAGTAGTTCGAGTTTCTTCATAGCAAGTAAAGGATTTACTCGGTCGCTAATTCTTTTATGGTCTCGGCGATTAGTCAAAGGTGTGTATAAATTGGTTTGAAAATCTTGAACATTAAAAAAAAATAATTATTGGGGGAGTTAAATTCTATCTTCAATTCTATGTAAATTATTTATGAAATAAATATAATTTGTAATTATTTTTTTATGTAAAATTGTTTTTTTAATGTATAATTAGTTGTTCATAGAGTGGCATACTGTATGTAGTTTGAAATAAATAATTTTTGATATTTAAATATTTATGACAAACTAATCGAATATATTTAATTATAAGATACGATTGTGGAATTGAATTGTTAATCACTGATGCCCTACTATATTTGTGATAGGGTTTTGTTTGTTCATGAGACATCCGGTCCCTCCAAATGATGAAGAAATTTTCAAATTTACCCTATTGAGTGATAACTTTTCAATTTTACCCAAATTGTATTAACATTCTACACTTACCCAATTTTGTAACTCGCCTATCTTACACTGTGC
>JAVXUM010000001.1:42156337-42168081 GCA_035590655.1 Pouteria glomerata
AGCAAAAATAACTGGGTAGGCATGCTGGATTCAAAACAGAAATAACACAAGTTGGCAAAGATGCACATAGCTGAGATTTAGAAAGGGGCTGACGTTGGTTTCAATGTAAGTTTAAGAACTTAAAGTCGAGAACCGTTAAATTAAAATTAATGATCCAGATACATATATGCTTTTTTATGAATATGTTTAAACTGTTGAATTTTAATAACTTCTGATTTCAGTGTCACCCAAATGACATTGAAACCAATGTCAAGGGCCCTTTTTCCACAGCTGACCCTAGTGCTAGATTAGGGGAAAAGAAAGAAAAGAATCCCCGTCGACAAAATTGTGTTAACCAACATGAAAAAACCCTGGGTGGAACACACCAGATCGCCACATGCAGTCCTGCAAATTTCTCGAACAACTGCAACAGCCCCCCACAAAAAAAAAAAAAAAAAAAAGGGGAAACGTCTATAGAAGAAAAGCACGAACTGATGGCTCAGGCAGCAGCTGCACGCTGCTAATGTAAGTAAAGTCACTCCCTTCCATTTGATTACTTGTCACAAAATTAAAACAAAAAAAAAATAAATAAATAGCCACTCCCCAGCTTCCACTGTTTATTATTTTCTATGACTTGTACAGAGTTGGTGATTATTCTCTCCAAATTTATCTTATTGACCACTTACAGATGACAAAGCTATTTCCGACAAGTTACTTAAGAAGATTAGCAAAGCAAGGGTAAACAATCACTCAGTCTAGAGATCTGAAAATAGAGACTTTCATAACAAATTCATCTCTCTCAGTTAGTTCAAAGACGCAAACATCGCCTGCTTTTAGGGTGTTTTCCCTAGCAAATATGCTCCAACCAGAAGAGAACCTGAATGCTGTTTTAGTACATCCGATCAATCTCACATGCCACAATTTATCCGCAACTTGAAGTGTAAAATTCCGTCTCAACTTCTCCATGTTGTCCCTGATGAAGCTTGTTGGTACATGCTGCACCCAAAAAAACAATCGAGCAAACAAATGTCATTCATGTTTGAGGCTAAAAATTTTGCCAAAATAAGTAACAAAAATAATGTGGTAACTTTAAAAACTGGCTATTTTAGAAACAGTAGCCCATTATCATTGATACATTATTTCGGCAAAAAATTGGTAGAAAAGGATTTTCCTTGAGGTTTATATACGACGATGTCCAAATTTTGAGAGCACATCAAAATTCTATCCTAGGTATTATGGCATGTTAACAATCGTCGTTTCCATCAAACTATGTTCCCATTTAGTGCTAAAAGTTGAATGTTAGCTACAGTCATCCCTGAGAGAGATGCGCACATCCGTGAAGCCACCTCATTACAATTGGTTGGGTCCATGCTAATTTTGCTTACATGGCTCCACCTACGCACAACTATCCTTCACTCATGCCAGCTGAAAGCGGTGCTAAATGATAGTAGATTCAGGGAGCCTGTCTGTGTCTGATAATATATTTATATCTCATTATCCCAATGCAGAGGAATGGCATTCATGTTTTGCAAACTGTATTAAGCTAAAGAATGATAGATACCGATACATTACAACGCAAGATTGCAAAAAGTTTGCTGATTCTCCATCAATGTCTCTTCCATGGAAAATTTATATACTCTTGTTTGCAGAATCCATTGTAGGAGAGGAAATCCACTACACCCATCCCAAATGACAACAAAAGAAGTTATGTTAATTTGCAGCTCTATTAAGATTTTGGGTTGATGACCTTACCACAAGTCCACGATCAACATAACTAGGCTTCATAACAATTTTGAAGAATGGACATTTGAATGAGAATTTGTGGGCATCTTTAAGAGTTGTGTCCCTTTTCTTTGCAATTGCCTTGCTTCTGGCTTTGTATACCAAGCGTTTAGACTTCCCTGCATTACGCCAAACATATGCCTAGTCAGAGCAAAGCATTCAGGCTTGTTTAATGTCATACGAAATAACTTACTCTTTTTAACTCTTTGATTCCTTTGCTGAGGTTCAGATGTTCTGTCATCAGTTACCTTCGGGCAACCATTTTTCCCATATATTTTAACGTAAAATTTTGCATTGCCACCATAGTAGAACACAAGAAAGTCTCCAAATTCTAGTGAATTATCCTGCACAAATTGCAGCCAACCCTTCTGGAAATACAAATTGCCATTGTCCTCCTTCAAATCCAACTGCCATGATCTTCTTTGAGGGCTTGTAATTGTAGAGTTGAAAGGTACAACACCATTGAAATGCTTAATGAATTCTGGTGGGATTCGCTACAGCAAAATAGCAATGAATGAATGAATGAATAAAATATTCCAAGAATAAAACTGCTTTAGTTTAATAGAATTGGTCATTGTTGAAAGAAAATTGGCTGTGTCATTACAAAAGCATGAGTTAAGACTTGAGAGTAGACTTTAAAACTCCATGATTATGACAGCTATATATCAGATTACTTAATCTCTCTGTTTAAAATTTGTGAAAAAAGGGAAAAAAAAAGAAGAAGAGAGTGATGCTACAAAGTACGAATAATTTTGTTGCCTAATCCCAGTGTTGAGATAAACAAGGGTGGGTGAAATTCTTAGTTTTGAAATAAAGTTCTTTTGACAAGACAATTTTGAGACAAACGTGGGTAAGTTTTTGAGTTTGGAATGAACTTCTTTTATGTGAAGAAAAATTTAGAAGACGTTTGGAGTTTCAAAAAAGTTTCCAAAAAAAAAAATTAAAAGTTAGTGTTGAAGTGATGTAAAAATGACACGTGACAAAATTTGATTGGAGAAATTTGAAAACTTTCAAAATTTTTTGGAAAAGTATGGGACTCCAAACGAAGATAAGGTGTATAAATGAATTATAAAAATAAATATATTAAAGAATCACAAGAAAAAAATTTGTATTTCACATCTTTTTGTTTCATTGTTTCAATTGTATTCTCCTCTATCAATGGAAATATATATTTTGTAAGTCTATGTCATGTCATGCCTTGCATTTTTAAAATCGTCAAATAAGCACATCCTTGTCATATCGTGTTGATTATTTGAGTAATTGGTGTTCATGCTTTTTAATTTCTTAATAAATATAAAATTAATAACACATTACATTGATCAAAACTACAATACCAATTTGTTTGGCATAGAAAATTTCTCTGAAATTCTCTGAAAATTTTTGAAAATGTCTAAAAGTTATTCACTTTTATCCCACTGCATGAATTACAAACTTCCAACTTATTTCATTTTATCTCACTTTATTTAATTTTTTATCACTCCAAACACCCTTATAATATATTACATTGACAATAGCTATATAATATAACAATATATTAATTGACCAGGGCTATAATATTATATTATAATATATTAATAACCTACTTCTATAACAGCTACATTATAGCCCAAATTTGGAGTGGCACCGTCGCAAACTAGCAACACTCTATTTTGCAAGTTGTTTGGAGTAACTAATGCAACTCCATTTCCTATACCGTAGAATAGAGTATTGCCTTAGTTTGGAGTAATTGATGCAAGTGCTTTTAGAATGTAAACCAAGGACAAATTGGAATGCAAAACTAAAAAATAACTCTCAAACTTAGTCCTAAAATCACCTAAATATATTTTCTAATTCGCTTACAGTGTTTGGTACACTTTTTTACTCGGAAATAGGAACGAAAATTTCCAATTCAAAGGAATTCATCATTTCTTTTATAAAAGAGCATAACTTAGAATTCCGGCATTTAAGAATTATGATTTCCTAAATAAAATAACAGAAGTAGAAGTTCTACATCTTTAAAAATTGTGATGCAACGATGATAATACAAATGTACACCATTTCCATACTCACTGACATACCAATCATGGTAATTTTATTTGAATTCTTTCTTGTACCCTTTTCCATTCATGTGCTAATTTCCAACGACACCAAACATGATAATTCTCGCGAATTCGTTTAGTGTCTATTTCTACAGGCCTAAACTGAAAAAGGAAATTACCAAAAAATAATAACAATAATAATAATAATAATAATAATAAAGAATTGAATATTAAAACAGAATCAAGGCTCTTTTCTGTTTCTCTTTCTCAAATTGCCACAGATAGATAGATCATGGGATGTTTATAACTCTTTTAATATCTACAAACTTTTACAAATTTCTACAAAATTCAAAATTTTCACACACAAAACTAACTTCTACAAATTAATACTAACTTATAAAACTTCAAACCGACCGCACATAAGTGCTACTACCTACCCATCGAACTTTTTCATACACAGCCATTAAGTGTACCACACGAGGGTCCAAACATTAATAATACGTGCTGTTGCAGAAATCAAAGTCTTTTTTCGAGTTTTTTAGCCATTAAGGACAAGAAAGAGATGTGTTGCGAGGGGGGGGGGGGGAAGGTTTTACCAGTCGCTGAGAGCAAAGATTGGGCAAATAGACTTTGAAAAACTGAGGACACCTCTCATGATCCAAGAACGAGTCTTTCGAAAAGCGTGGTTTCACCATTGAAACCCTAGTACTGCAGAGCAGAGCAGACCAGACGAATGGGACAGTTTTTGTCGTTTGGGAAGCCTTTCCCTAGTCCGACGCCACAAACCAAGAACGCGACAGCTAGCTGTCGACTCTGCCCGCTTTTGGATGCGGAATAAGACAGCAGTTGTTGAAATTCGCTTGATTCACAATCTAAAATGTGTTTGTGACAAATATTTTTTTAAATTAAATTACTTTTTAAAATATAAATTAAAGTATTATAAAAAACTATTTTCAATCAAAACAAAGAAAAAAAGACTTAAGCTCAATTTAACTTATTCCAATTTTATGCTTGGAGAGAGAACATGAAAATTCTTGAGTTGAGTTTTTCATTAAGGGGAAAGATAAGAGTTTTTTTTGTCCTTTTTGAAAAGTTAGAAAATAGAGGTTTAAAACACATTACATTTACTCTTAAAAAAAAAAAAAAAGTCTAAATTATCAATTTTTCTTATGTCCTACCAAACTAAGCATCTCAAATAATATTATTCATATAATAAAATATGACTTTTTAAAAATATTTCTCAAACCAAATTAAAATTTAATTGCTAATAATTATTGTTTTTAATTTAATGGGTGAGATTAATTTTATATTTTTAACTTTCTATTCAATTTTCATTTTAGTAGATTTTACTATTATATATATTTCACAAAATGGTTTCAACATTTTAAATTCCAATCTATTTCAAAGGTGAATATCATATACAACTTAAATTTTGCTTAATTATAATTTTTAGTAAGTTAAACATTTCCAATTAAAACATTATAATTTTTATTTTTTTATGATACTTATTAAAAATTAATTAGAGAAAAAGATAAAAATATATGTAATAATTGTTAAGGCCTAAGGTCTTGAAAAAAAATTAAAACTCATAAATTATCATAATTTTTTCAATTTAAACTTTTTGTACAAAATTTTAACTATATAAGAAACTTAATACTAATTTTGTTCAAAGTATTACAGTAATGTATTATTACTAGTTATTTTATATTACTTTTATTCAAATAGTTTATAGTTGTAAATACACACTCTCAGTTTGTGTTAAAAAGAGAAAAAAAAATATATTGGTTAAGAGAAAAAAAAAAAAAAGAAATAATAGTAGTTAATATACACCTAGGCTCCGTCTGTGCGTTTAGGACGAAAAAACAAATAATTAGAAAAGAAAGAAATAACAATATTTTTTCTATTTATTTGTAAATTTAGAAAATAAAAAGTAATAATTAAATAAAAATATAAAAATATAATTTTAGCAATCATATAAAAAAAATATTTTATGTATAGCTTAATCAAATAAGAAAATAATTTATTTTACCAAAATTTATTTACAAACTTTTGTCATTTTCTTATTATCTTGATATTTATTTTTTTTTTTACAAAATTTTCATAATTTATTTATTTTAATATTTACCACACTTACATTTTTTTACTTTTTAAAAATTAAAAAAACAGTATAGAATTTTTTAAATGACTTGAGAATGATGACAAAAATTAAAATAATAAAACTTTTTTACGCAAACGAAATTAAATTATAAAATAAAATAAAATAATTTTTTTTATATGATTGTTAAAAAGATAAATATAAATAACACTTATTTTAATCTTTAAAAATATTTTTTCTATTCTTTTGTAGTCTTATATGTGTTTATTCAAATCTGTAAATATTTTTTTTATGAATGGTAATTATGCCATTTCAAATTATATATATAAATGAATAGTTAATCCAAAAAAGGGTAATTTTATAATTTCACTTAATAAAAGAGATAAAGTGAAAAATAAGAGACTATTTGTGTAATGGAGTACCAGTAGGCTTATAAAATAAATAAATAAACAAGTCTAGAAAATTCCTTTGAGAATTCGTACCAACCTCGAATTTAAGATGGGTGAGAATTGCTTGGTTGGGATGTTAATGCATTTGACTTCGGCAAAGCAACCGACTTGACATTAAAATCAATGGATTTTATGTGACTGCAGCAGTTTAAGCCTTCCGCCTTCTGCCGCTTTCAGAATCCTGATACGAGATTTGATTTCTGACTACGTGGTACCCACCATTGAATTCACAAACTTACAAAACTGTACGGCATCCTTGCCCATTAGCTTTTGAGTTTGATACCTTAATTTGATATTTTGAGTTTAAAATATGTAAGAGGTTCATAAAATTTACTGCAACGTCTCATTTGGAATCTGAGTACTTAATATCGTTAATTTGTATCTCTTCGAATTAAGGCACATTCCAGTAGTCTACTACTTAAAATATTGTGACATTAGCAAATATATATATATATATATATGTGCGTGCGCGTGTCCGCACGCAAAAAGAATAACTTACATGTATCATAGAATGATCAAATTTCATACCCAAGTCAATAACCAAATTGACAAAAAATCAATGAGTTCATCAAAACACACCAGCAAAACTACAAACATTGCAGAATAACTTTTAAGCTATTGCTAGGAAATGCATTCAGGAATATTCCACTGCTTTTGGTCTTTAAAGTCCATAGATTCTTGAATTCTCTACTAGTAGGAATTCTAACATTCTGTTGCTCTAAATATTATGACATTGAACAACGCCTCAATGCTCTTAATCATCTCAAATATACAAACATCTCCAATTTTTATATTGTTGTCCTGTGCAAATTCTCTCCAATGAAGTTTTCGTACGACACTAAGTGTGCGGTCATAGTAACAATTTATCGGCCATACTTTCTCACCTAAAATCCTTAGGGTAACATTGGAATTCTCCTTGGGTAAACATTTCCTCGCAAAATCTATTGGTATACTCTGCAAGATTGAAAGGAATTTTTTTGGTTACAATAAAGTAGTGAAGGATTCAAGCAAAAACTATAGTCTAAAATGAAAACATCATTCTCCACTAGCATTGGTCTGCGATATATACGTTGTGTAATGAATGGAATCAAGAGAAATTTAAAGATAGATGACTTACTAAACAGTAACGATGACAAACATACGATGGCTTCATACAAACAGTGAAAAATGGATTTTTTGATTTAAAAGCCTTGGCTCTTTGAAGGACCCTGAATATGCGATCAGCATTGGTACTGGCTAATTTCCTTCCATGGGGAACCTGAGATTGCAACTGTCCTTGGGCAGTGTGCTTGCCTTCTCTGCATTCTTTTGCACGAATAAATAAATAAATAAATAAATCGTCTATGCTCGTGGCCCTAAGTGATTAACAGAGTATATAAATGCTCAAAATAACAATTAGAAGAGGATAAATACTTCTGATTGCTCGCCTCAGAGGATAAGGCTTCACATCACTATTTAAATTTCCAAGCTTTAATGCCATAGTCTCAATGCCACTTGGATGAAAATTTTCAAGCACGGTTTGAAGATGGGAAGCATTCTTAGTTTTATGTGTTTGATTGGCTCTCATAATTTTATGAGATGGAACATCTGATGCAGGAATGGAATCGCACGTTGGAGGATTGTCCAAGATTTCAACAGAAGCAACCTCTTCGGCATCTACCATTTCAACAGAACCCTCCAAGGTTTCAATGGAAACATTATTTTCATCTCTTTCAGAGATTTTCTTCCTAGTCCGATAGGATGGAAAATATTTCAAGACCTCAACAGAATTACTAGCTTTCTCCATGCTGCTTTTTCTACCTTGGGTGGAACCCGATGGATATTCAATCTCTGAAGCGCTCGTATCAAATATGAGGACATGGAAATGGGAATTCCCTTCGTATCTGAAGACCAAGAAGTGCCCAAATTTTACAGAGTAATACCCTGCGAATTCCTTCCAACCATTGCATAACCAAATGTCTCCATTAGACTTCGCCAATTCTACTTGCCATACTGCACCACTTGGAACCTCGAGGCGCACGAGATCAGGCAGATTCTTACCATATTTACTCACAAACTTTCTCGGAATCATCTGCTAGGAACATCAAATTAATTAAACTTGCCACGAAAGAAAGATTAGAGCTTGTGCTCAACAAGCAAGCTTTATAAAGTTTCAAACGGCACCAAGTGCATATATATATATATATCATGTGACCAAAAAATATATATACATCTCGTCCATGCTTTGTTCTCAACAGGCTTATACAGAAAGAATTATTTACTGCAAATTTGAAATTTACTAAACAAGGTAAAGAAGAGCAAATTAATCATAGAATTTTGAAAAGTGAAATGCTTAAAGAAGAACTCCACAAACTCGAAGAAACAGCAAGAAGAATTTTACAGCTAGCAAGGGACTTTAGGCTTTGTTCAGAGGCTGTGTGGAAGAGATAATAATTAATTATTTCATTTTTAGCTTGGAAGGAGATAAAACAAATTGCAAAAGGCATATCTATATATATATATATACATATCCATCCCTTCACTTTCCAAATTTTTATTTCTTCTTTGAGAAGAGTGATTATTTTCTTCATAAAATTCTGTAATTCACATGTTGTTCCTCTGTTCTTTCCCTTCTTTAAGTTCCACACTCATCCTTAATTTATATACTTGAAAATAACTAAAAATAAAAAATAAAGAACAGACTATCATCAAATAATCCTTCAACCGCAAACAAGTGTTGAACTGAAACTTCTTGTTCATATTCATACACAATACCAGCATGGAGAGAAATAGAACAAAATATATTGTAGCTGGAAGGTGAGATCAGAGAAGATTAAAAGGTAAGCAATCCTTACCAGCTTCGAATGTTTAACAGCCGAAGAGGTAATTATCTTGAAGAAATGAGGTGCCTTCGCCGGAGTGATAGACCGACTTGTCCCGGTGTCAGTTCGCCGTGGGCGTAAGCTACTCTTAACCATATTTATGGGTTGGTCAATCTTTGGGATGGTAATATTTGTATGGATGTATTAGTGGACATATATATATATATATATAGTTGAAAGCCTTCCAGGAACACCCCTCGTTGCTTCAAATTTAAGTTGGGTGGGAGAAGTGTTTGGGTGAAACATTAATGGATTTGACTTTTTACTGACCAACCAACCATATTCCAATATAATTAATGGACATTTATGTGGGTAATACAGGGAGTTGAAGGTGTTTTTAAAAATTCAACAAAGTGATTGAATCTCGAGACATCTTACGTAGTTTTAAAACTATCCTTCGAATCTGTTCATCTCATTTACACATAATTAATATTCCTCTTTCTTTTTTTTATTGTAATAATTAATTTATGTATCATTTAAATAAATAAAATTTACGTGAAATTTAATTAAATTATAAGATATATTAATTTAGATTGGAATACATGATTTTTTTTAATTAAAAATCTAACTAAAATTTGTCTACAAATTAACTCAAATAATTGAATTTAAACTTTTTTTTAATGTTATTTATAAATCATAATGAAATTTTATCTAAAAAAGCCCATTTATTTCTTTTATTTGATGTAAAATAAATACATATATTTTATTAAAATATTATTTCTATTATTTTAATATTGTGATGATAATTTAATATAAGATTGTAAATAATTTTTAATTTTATTATATTGAAGTGTAATAATTTCAATACAAATTTTTTATTATAAAATATAACTTTTAAATATATTTAGGTTCCATTTTATATTTATGAATTTTAAATAATGAACTTAGAAAACTTTTATGAGTATTAATCTAAATTAATCTTTTATAATTTAATTAAATTTCATATAAATTTATTGATTTTAAAGATGCATGTATTAACCATTACAATCAAAGAAAAAAAAAGAATATTAATTGTGAATAAATGAGATGAACAAATTCAAAGGAATCTAAATTAATACCTCTCATAATTTAATTAAATATAATATAAAAATTATTAATTTAAAAGAAACATAAATTAATCATTTCAATAAAAAATAAAGAAGAAAATTAATTATGCATAAATGAGGTGAATAGATTCAAGAGACATCTCAAAATTCTCACAAGATTCAAACTTTTTAATTTCAACAAATGAGATTTAAATTCTGGAACCGACGCATCCCTATCCAAATTTAAGTGTGAAAAGGGGTCCTAAGAGACTGGCTTCAATGGAGAAACAAAGTGCTGAGATTTTTTTTTTTTTTTTTTAACTTTAATCTAATATAAATTTTCACATGAATGTGCTTTAATTAGATTTTTAAAATTTTTCTTTTAATTTGGAAAACAATTTTAATTATATCAAATTAGAATAATTATATTAAAGTGCAAAAGATCACAGTCATTCATTTTTTACTATAATTCTTCTAATAAATTTTTTCATTACAAGTCCCTCTCCTAAGATTATGTGAAAAGGGTTTAGGGTGAAACATTAATGCCTCATTTAATTTATTTTTCTATTTTTTATTTTTTGTTTTTATTTTTTATTTCTGTTTTAAACTTATTTTTTATTTTGCGCTTTTGAAAATAAAAAAAGTAACTCAAAACGTATTTGGTTACTTATATTTTCAAATTTTGTTTTAAAAAATAGAAAATAAGTTAATATATAAAATAAAAAATAACAAAAAATCGTTTTGAGTATTTTTAACCCAAAACAAGGAAAATAAAATATTTTAATATTTTTTGTTTCCTTGTTCTAAGATTTTTAAAATATAAAATATATAAAATAGAAAACCAAAAACAAAAATAAAAAATAAATGAAGTACCACATAATTAATTTGACTTTGTACTGTAGCAGCCTGGGACAACCACCGCTAGTACGATATTGTCCGCTTTTAGGATCTACTCTCACGTGGAAGGCACACAGCACCCGGGCGCCGTAACCACCCGATCCGTCGCGGTTTTGTTCTTGGCGAGGGTTACTCTAGTGTCCCCAAAACGCGTCGCCCTAGGGAAAGGTATCCCCATCCTTTATTAGGTGTGGTTCGTTCTCCTCCTCAATCGATGTGAGATCGTTACAATCCACCCCCTTTAGGGTCCAGCGTCTTCGCTAGCACATCGATTCGACACCGGCTCTGATACCACTGTAACAGCCCGAGACAACCACTGCTAGTACGATATTGTCCGTTTCTGGAATCCACGCTCACGTGGACGGCACACAGCACCCCGACGCCGCAGCTACTCGACCCGTTGCGATTTTGTTCTTGGCGAAAGTTACCCCAGTAACTCTACCTTTTATTAGCCGTGATTCGTTCTCCTATCTAATAGGCGTGGGATCGTTACGCGTACTAATCAACTAATCATCTAATAAAATTAAGGGTAAATTACACCTGGACCCCTTAAATATTAGGCTAATTACACCTAGACCCCCTCAACATTTGAACCTTACACCTAGACCCCTTATTCTCAAATGTTTGTAACACTTTAG
>JAVXUM010000001.1:42171134-42181712 GCA_035590655.1 Pouteria glomerata
CATAAAATCAATTAATTAAATTTGATGCACTAAATGAATTGAGAGCCAAGTTTCTTCTTCTCTCTCTGTTTTTTTTTTTTACTTAAATCCATTTTAAGGTTTTAGCGACTTTCACACGCTTATGGGTAGGTAGCTTTTTCTTAGCAAACAACGAATCATTAAGGAGCTTTTTACTGGTCTTACCGATAACCCTTTTCAAGATGGGATTTTATTTTATTTTATTTTATTTTATTTATATGTAGACTTCTCAACAGTTTACAAACACATTAAACAGTAGTTCATGATTCACAAATAAGAAGATAGAAATATATAGGCATAATTAGTTAAGTGTAAAACAAAAGCACATTAAAATTATGGCAAAATTCACTAAAAACACTTCTCGTTCATTTAAATGGAAGTACAAATTTTTAATCCATTAAAATAAATTTAACTAGATATTTGATACACATATAAGGAGATAGAAGTCATAAAATGTCTTCAAAACAAATAATAAACTCCTATCATTTTTATTTTTAAAAATTAGATATGTGCACAAATACCTAAAGATTTTTTAAAAGATTCAAAGTGAAGGAAGTCTAAGGGTTTAGTAACAAGACTCAATTTTCGAATCCAAATAGCCCTAGTTTTAGGAAAAATAATTTTGACAATCTTTTTCTCACATCCTTACTTTTCATTAAAGTTTGAATTCTTTTTCTTTGAAAACTCTTTGTATTTTGGTTTTGAAAAATTCAAATTTCTAAGTTTTTAAAATTGAAGTGAATTTTTAAAATTATTTTTGAAAAAAGCAAAAAAGGTTTGAAACCTATTTGTCATTAAAACACTAGGGTTTTGGCTTTTAGTAAAATTTTTCATATAATTCAAGGGAAGATCGTAAAGTTTATGACAATTAGGGTGTATATGGCCTTTGATGTTGTAATGGTGATAAGTAAGTATAAAAGGTTGTGGCTTAAAAAATTGTGTACCTTTTGCCACGGGAGGAGGATATTGATGATATTAGAATTTTTGATAACTCATCTTTGGTGGTGTAGTGAGCTTTGGTATAAACTTTGGAGCAGCTTTACTCTTTTGAGCTGCAGTGGATTTTGGGTAATCTTTTGAAACTGGAGGTGCGAAAGATGATGAGACAATCGTATTTTTCTTTCATGTGTAGCCTAACCTTAATTTATCTTCATGGGGCCTTTGTTTGTTCCAATTTTCTTCAATCTTGTTTGAATGGAATTTAGTTTATCCATAATCTTCTTATCATTTTTGTCTCCTCTTTCAAATTATTGATCTTAGTTTGAAGTTCTCCAATCGTTTTCTCCAATTCTTTAATTTTCTTGTTCTTTTTCTCGATTTTTTTTTAAATTTTTCTGCACTTTGGGACGGAGAAATTCTATCATATTTAAAAGAAGACAATTTACCAAAAAGTTTTTTGTTTTCATTCTTCAAGGTGTCTCTGTCACTTCTTAGCTTGTTGTTTATAGAATGTTGTGCTAGTCTTTATTTCTTTAGATCATAGCATTCAGTTTAAGGATCATTATTAAATTTATCCCCAGAATCATCATCCTCATGATTTGATATTTCAATATCACTTTGGGGTCCAAAAGATGTTCCTATAGTGGAATTTTGAGAAGCTATAAAAGCAATAAAATTACTTTCATTGTTAGAGGATGTTGATACAGAGAATTCATCAGAGTTGAAGTCGTCATCAAGCGTGGTAATCATTACTTTGTCCTGTTTTTGTTTCATCTTTTTATTTGCACAATCTTGAGGAAAGTAACCGTAACTATAACGTTCAAAGCACTATGACAGTGTTTGGTTTTAAAAAAACAAAAAAAAATTTGAAAATATCTAAAAATTTTTAAAAAATTCTAAAAATCTCTAAGACTTATTTTACTGCATACATTACGAACTTATAACTTATGTCATTTTATCTTATTTTGTCTTACTTTTTATTATTCCAAATACACGCTATATCTCATTCTTCTTATCTTCTTCTTCGTCATACTTCTTGATTTTCTTTCATTTGTTTTTGGACCTTGACTCCTTATTATTTTTGTTAAGCATAGTTTTTTTTCTCTTTCTTCACATACCTTGAGAATCTTTTTGCAATAACAGCTAATTCTTTATCATATTCTTCCTCTTTTTCTTCCTTTTACACAATCTTAAAAACAATATCCTTTGTTACCTTGTAAGGTTTAAGCATGTTTGCCTCACAGGTTTGTAATGATCCCACAAGATCCCCTATTTTCATGGAATTTACATCCTTAACTTCTTCAATTGCTATAATTTGATAATCAAAGGTGCGTGGGTGAGAGCGTAAAATTTTACGTACTACTTTATATTCAGGGATAGGCTCTCCAAGATTGCAGTAAGAATTAACAACATGACTGAGTAGAATATAATAATCATTAAATCATTCATCTTCATTCATTCTTAAGCCTTCAAATTCAGAAGTGAGTTTTTGAAGCTTGCTTATCTTGGCTTGTACATTCCCTTTATGTGTATTTTTTGAAATCAACTAGGTGTTTCTTGCGCTCGTATAATTTGAAATTCAACAAAACTCATTAGGGTAGACTATTGAGAAAACGACACTTAAGGCTTTAAAATTCAATTTTGAACTTTCTTGCTCAGCTTTTTGTCCATATTAGAATTGGTTTTTGCTCTTCCCTTCCTTCAACCTTTTGTGTAGGCTCTTCCCATCCTTGAACCACAGAGCTCCAAACCTTATAATTAATGCCCAAGAGAAAAGTTTGCATCCGTACATTCCAATATGAATAATTTGTGCCATCAAACCACGGGGGGTTTGGTTTTTGAACCTCTTTTACGTGGGAGATCCATTGGTTTGGATCAAGATCTTTACTCAAGAAAGTAGAGTAACTCATTCTGATACCAATTGAAAATTTCAAATCACATAATCACACACAAAGCAAAAATAATCACATCAGAAGATAACGAGGGAACCCTCTCATAGGGAGAAAAACCTCAATTACAGATCCCTATTATCAACAGATTTTAAGATCCTACTCAAATTTTCTACGACTCACTTACACAAATTTTTTTGCAATCTTGCTCGACTCACACAATAAACCTTACAAGTAGGGCTTTCTGTCTCACACAAAAAATTAAGAAGGAATACAAGAAAAGATTAAAAAAAGATCGTGAAAATCTTAAAAATGAAAGACTTTCTCTCTAAATCTCTATAATATGTTCCCCATACTTTTTTATTATTAGGGCTGGATACATATATATAGAGTTACTAAAGGTTATTCTAGTTTAGCAAAATAGGAAATAAATACATTCAAAATTTACGCAACCCGAACCCTCGCGCTTCCATTCTCATACCTGCGGACTACACTGGATAATTTCGTGGACCAAATCTACAAATGATGCACTCTCGTGCTCTAAACGACCTCCCAGTGGCCTAAGGGCGTAGCTGTGCTCTCCCGGTACCCTGCCTATGATGTGCTCTGATTTTTCGCGTCTTTCGTAATTTGTGTAGTCTTTTTTTTTTTCACTTCTAATTGGACTTGAATTGCAATATTATGGTTATGGTCTTTTAAAAAGTTACCATCTTAGAATGAAAACTTATCAATTTAAAAAATCTTCAATTTAGGAAGTATTCAAATCTTCTCTTCTTTTCAATTTAAGAAATATTCAAATCTGTCATATTTAATTTAAGATTTTGTATGGAGTTACCACAATAAAACCTTTCACCTCGCTTTCTAGTTGGCCCTTTCATTGGATTAAGTATTCAATGTATCCTGGAAGGAATCCTCATCTAGGCACAATCTTACGGGCCAAAACTACTTCTACTTGTTTGTTATGCGTAACTATCCTCTTGGACACTCCTCTGCTAAGGTCTTCCTCATCCTTGTGATATGGCTTTAATAAGCTTACATAGAAGACTGGATGTACCTTCTGTAGAATTGGGGTAGCTCTAATTGATAGGAAACCTGGCCAATTTGTTGAATAATAAGAATGACCTTCATATTTGTGCACCAACCCTTTGTGAAGATGCCTGAAAGTTATAATTTGGTGCGGCAAGATCTTGAGCAAAACAAGGTCCCATTCATTGAACTCCATGTGTCACCTCTTTGTGTTCACCTATTTCTTCGTCTTTTGAGCAAATTTAGCCAAGTATGCCTTGGCCATATCAGGTTGGTCATGCCACTCTTTAGCAAATTTGATGGTTGCTAGACATTTGTCAGTGTAACCACTAGTAACTGTGTTGGAGTGTTAGGACTGTTGTCCTATAGCTAGCTTAAAGGGAGACAGTTCTGTGGCCTTGTTCCATTACAGATTATAAGAAAGTTGGGCCACATCAAGCAACTTGGCCCAATCTTCTTGGTTGGCATTCACATAGTGTCTCAAATATAGCTCCAACAAAGCATTAATCCTTTCTATTTAGCCATCTATCAGTGAGTGAAAACTAGTGGAGAAGTTAAGCCTTGATCCCAATATTTTGAAGAGGTCCTGCCAAAAGTGTCCTTTAAATCCTGAATCCCTATTGCTAATAATAGACTTGGGAACTCCTTAATACTTAACCATGCATTTGAAGAATAGGTAGGCTATCTCCTCAACTGAACATTTAAATGCTATTAATACATGTTGTACAATCATCATTCTCTATTTCACTTGTAAGCATAAGTTGTGATAGAAATAGGGAAGGGTCGGCTACTCAACTTAAGCTAGTCGAGTCAGGGTTTAGGTCACCTTGGCACGATTTATCATTTTGTCTCTTTAAATATTTAAAAAATAAACAAAATTAGGTTAGGCTAAATTTCTTAATCTTAATTTGACCTGACCCAGATAAGAGGTGGACCAACTGGTTAGGTGTAGATTAGGTCCGACCTAATCCATTTTTCATCACTAAGCATGAGGAACTACTAATTTAGAATTGTTTAATCGAGGAGAAAGAGAAAGGAAAGGGAAATTAATGAAAATAAGAAGAAGTATGATAGAATAAAATAAATTAAGTGGAAATAAGATGAATTATTACTGTTATTCTATCATAATTTATTATTAGAGTTTAATTATTTGATTATTTATGGACCTATTACTTTTAAAAAATTCATTAATGTGTGCTATATTGCATGAATATTATTATATGCATGGATGAATCTAGTTATACCAGAGTAGAGGCAATTGCTCTCACTTATTTTTTGAAAAAAAAATAATTCTATATATTTTTTTTTGAAAAAAAAAAACAATTATATATATTTTCTAATTTTTAATCCCTCTGCCACAATTTATACGTACTCCTACCTATATCCAAATACTTCTCATCTCAAGGATTTCAATGGACATATATCATCACAAATTGTATCATTAAATATTTGCTTTTTTTTTATCATTTTTTATTTATTCTACTTCGTACATTTTTTTAGGTAGGTCTTATTATTTTTTAGATATGCTTTTTTTTATCATTTATTTATTTATTTTTATCTATCTTCAGTTTTTTTTTATCATTTATCATTTATCCAACTTTATATTTTTTTGATAGGCTTTATTATTATTTTTTTATTTATGATTTATTTATTTATTTATTTTATTCAACCTCAGTTTTTTTTTTTTTTTTTTATATCATCTATCATTATTTTAGATAAGCATTATCATTTTTTAGATAGGCTTTATTTATCATTTATTATTTATCCAATTTAGGTCTTATCAATTTGTTAGATAGAGATTTTCAAATGTTCTATGTACCAATTTTTCGAAGTCTGGCCTTTCCCTCACTCACTACCCCTAATTATATGTCATTTGACAGTAAGTTTTGGTAAAATGTTATTGCAGTTGGGTGTAAAGGTTGAGTATAAAATATTTTAATTTACAAATTATGATTTATATTAATACTTAAAAAATGTTAAAATATGAAAATTCATGTATGGATAAAAAAATTAATTTATTCAAATAAGTTGTATATTTTCCTTATATGTGAATTTTTGTATTTAAAAATATTTTTTACAATTTTTTAATTGTAAACAACGTACCCACAACAAAAAAATAAATAAATTTGTGTAAAAAATCATATGACATTGAAAATTAGCTAGTCACAACAGAATTTGGAGAACAGTTGAAATGTGGGGATAAGACTTAATATTAGCCAGTCACAATAGAACTTGGAGAATTCTCATTGAAGAACGACTTAAGGTTTGCACCAATTAGCATATAGATGCAAATCATGCAATAGCTAATCATCATAGGACGACATCACAATAACATCTCAGTTGAACGAGCAATTGAAACAAAAGGACAAAGACAGACTCAACAACAAATTAAAATACACCAGCAAAACATGTAGAAACACAGAACATCGCAAAATAGCATTTCCTAAAATTAGCTTGTAAACTTCTTGTCATTGGAACAAAGAGATTTTCCAATCCTTCACCGGCAAGCACCTCAATTGAATCAATCTGTTGCTGCCGCTGCTCTAAATATTACGACATCAAACAAAGGTTCCATGCTCTTAATCATCTCAAAGACACAAACATCACCAACGTTTACATTGTTGTCCCGCGCAAATGAAAACCAAGCAAGTTGGGTCGCCATTCGAGTCATCCTGGAATATTTACAAGTCGCAGACCATGTTCTCCCATCTGCGGTCCTCAGAGTGACATTGATCTTCTTATAGCCTAAATATTTCTTTGCAAAGTCTACTGGTATATGCTGCAAAATCAAACCAAGAATCTTTCTGTTTTAATAGAAAAGGATTCAACCAAAGTGTGAGTAGTGAGCTCAAAAGCTTATCACTCTAGATCAGTTTAGCATGTGTTATGTAATGAAGGAAGCAAATATTATTACATATGTCAAATTTAGATAGATGGGTTCAAAAGAACGTTAAACGATCGCTTACCATATTAGTTTTGCCATAAACATATGTTGGTGGCATGTAAACCATGAAGAATGGATTTTTGGATTTAAATGACTCGGCAGCTCTCTGAAGGAATCCAAACCTTGCTTTTGATTGCTTTTTCGCAGGAACCCGAGACCGAGATTGCAAGTGACCCTGAGCAATAGGCGTGACTCCACTAAATTCTTCTGCGAAACAAAGATCATCTATGCCTTACTACAACAGTGACTAACAACCAAAATACATACTGAAAACAGAACAACAACAATAAGAAGAACATAAAAGTTCATACTTTTAATTTCTCCTCCCAAATGACTAGGTTTTGCATCTCCATCCGAATTTTCAAGTTTTACCTCCCCAGTATCGTTGCCCGTCGAATGAAAATCCCCAAGAAAGTCCTGCTGTTCAGAAGCATTCTCCTTTTTACGCGATATATTGGTTCTCATACTTCTTCGACAAGGAACACCTGATGATGCAGGAACAGAATTCTTCTTCCTCTTTCTCGGGAATGTCGGAGGAATTTCAACAAAAGCAACTTCTTCGCCGTCTCTCTCCATTTCAACAGAACCCTCCTCAAAGATTTCAACCGAAACATCTTTCCCAATTTCTTCTCTATCAGGGATAGAATTAGTTGCGCCTTTTGTGTGGCATGCTTGAAAATCATCCATAATTTCAACAGATTCATCCCTCTCAATGTCTTTTGTTTCAGGCATTTGGCAATTCTCATCATCATTACCACCACCATGAGTGGTCCTCAATGGGTATTCTACCTCAGAAGCACTTGTGTCGAATATAAGCACATGGAAATGGGAATTCCCATTGTATCTGAATACCAGAAGGTGCCCAAAGCATACGGAGTAATGCTCTTTGAATTCTTTCAAACCATTCTGTAGCCAAAAGTGGCCTTCGCAATTTTTCAATTCCACTTCCCATACTTCACCATTTGGAACCTTGAGGAATACAGGGTTTGACAGTGTCTCCCCGTACCTTCTCGCAAATTTTATTGGAACCCTCTGCCATCAACATGCATCACAATGAAAACTTTGCACAAATTTAATTGTTTTCCATAGGGCCGAGTTTTATTTGGTGGTGAAATAAATGGGTCGGGTTGATCCGGGACCCTGTCCGGATTTGACCCGCCCCGCCTCTTAGTGTCATTTGCAAGGGTGCTCACAGTTCGACTAATCAAACCGTGAGTTAAAAAAAAATTAAACCAATCAAGTTTGATTTCTTTTCTTTTGAACCGAAACTGAATCGTTAAAATTGTTTAATGATTGACCGCTCAAATCAGTTTCGTTAACCCTTTTTTAAGTAAATTTTTAAATAATTATTAATTTGTAATTAATTAATTTATAAATTATATAATATATATTTGTTTTATTAATATATTATATAATTATATAAATTATATTTAATATAAATATATATTTATTTGTTAAAAAATTATATAATATATTAATATATAATAAATATATATTATATAATTTATAGTAACAATAAAATTCAATTGGTTTACCGACAGTTAATATATATTAAAAAGTAAAATCGGAATCGAAAGCTAAATATTTAAAAGAAAAAAAAAAAGAAATCGAAACTGAAATTGTCGAGTTGGTTAACCGAAGTTTTCAATTCAGTTTATTCGATTTGATTTGATTTTTCGATTTGGTTGGAATTTTTGGTTTTTTTTTTTTTTTTTCTTCACCCTAGTCATTTGGATAGTTTGGAATGGAAAAAAAAAATAGCTACTAAAAAATAAATTTATTGGTTTATTTTTGTGTTGGGGAGAGAAAAAAATTAAATTTTAAATAATTAATTTTTTTAATTTTTATTTTTTAATATATTCTCCTTTTATAGTTTGAAAAAAAATTAAAATATAAATCGGTAATTTTGATATTTTATATAAAAAAAAAAAAAGGTCAAAATCACAAGCTGCTACTCCATACCAAATCAAACGGAGCCTGAATAATATAGACATTGATGAAAATATTCCAACTAATTAAAATAAAAAATAATAATAAAAAAAAAATAAAGTTCTGAAATGAAAGGCTGGGGAACAAAAATGAAATTTACCCAAATTAATAACTTAACAGAAGGATTGAACAAGGGAAAGATGAGGGCTTTGCTCAACAAGCTTGCATTGAGGAACAAACTTGTATTTTATAATACCAAAAATAATCTTTTCCATACCCAAATAACACTCACTTTAAAATAATTAACGCATGTTTGGATGAACTGAACTAGCAGTCATCTGTAAAATGAATAATTATTGAAGTTGGGTGGATCCTTACCAGTTTTTGGTCTTCACCACTTACAGAGGTTATGATCTTGAAAAAATGGGGTGGCTTCGCCGGAGAACTTGACCCAACGTCATTTCGCCAGCAGCGGCAGCTGCCCACCATGTTTATAGGCTAATCCTTTGGAAAAGCAAACCTTCTTCCCAACACTTTGTTGAGCTTCAAATGTAAGATGAAACAAAAAAACCTTAAACGGAAACGCTTTGTCGGAATGAATAAATGGACTTGATATATACACCACATGCAGCTCCGCAGTGCATTGTTTGTAACGAAAGTGAAAAGATGGAGATGGAAAAAAATTAAATGAAAATGGAAAAGGAAAAGTATTGTAGGTTTTGTATTTTTATTTTTCTCACTTTTTCATTTGGCTTTCCAATAAGAGATTCAGTGCTTGAAATTGCATTTGCATTTGGTATGTTAAAAATCTCTAATTTTTTTTTTACTTTAAATTTTTCTTTTTAACTTCCTTCACATTAAAAATTATTATTTTTTATTTTAGCTATTATCAATTTTCTTTAATTTTTTTTACATATTTTTAGAAATCAAGTAAACACCCGATAAATTTAAAATTTATCTATTTTTATTTTTTATTTTTGTCAAAATTCAGAATTCCAAATAGACATTTAAAGTACATTTGGAGTGCCAAATTTGGCCAAGAATCTTTAACTTTCTCTAACAAAATTCTAACTTTTTTCATGCCAAAAATCTCAAAATTTTTTTTTTATTTTATCTAATTTCTATCATTTTTTTTTTAATTTTTACCAATTTTTTCATATTTTTCAAAGAACATAATAAATATCTAATAATTCAAAATTTACCTACATTTTATTTTTTAATCAAAATTTTGACCCAAAAATAGAATCATAAAAACTTTTCATAATTTTCATTATTAATTTTTAATAGTTAATTTACTAATTTTTATTATTTTTATTTTTAAAAATATTGAAATTCATATTAATAAAAATTATAATTATATGTTAAAATTATGATTTTAAAAAACTATTTAAAATGTGAACAAAATGTAAGTAAAGAGATGGAGGACAACCTATTTAAGGAGAGAGAGACTAGCAAAGTGAAACAAAAATTTACTTTTTTTTTTTAATTTATAATTAGAACTGTTAAATTTAAAATCCAACGCCTCTAATTTTTCAATCAATAGTAAAGTGGTGCATGGCATGCCCGTGCTCCTATGCAATCTTATATATATATATATATATTTAAAGTATTTATGCACAGCACAATCAATTTTGAGTGCAGTCACCTTATTTAAATCTTATTTTAGGCTTAGTTTGAAAAGGAAAAAATTTAGATTTTTTTATAGTTGGCTACAAAATTTTAGTTTTTTTGTGTTTAAGAAGTGAAAAAAAATAGCTTTTTAGGGACCGTTTAGCAACGCTGTCATTTTTCTTTTATTATTTTTTGTTGCCGTTTTCTATTTTACATTTTTTG
>JAVXUM010000001.1:42203547-42219039 GCA_035590655.1 Pouteria glomerata
ATGAACACCAACCCTGCGCAGGTTCCGGGGTTTTCGACCCGAGGGTATCAATCCCCATTCCTATTTTCCGTAACCAAGTCCCCGGCAAACAACCAATCATTTCGTTTTATTCTCTTTCCATTAGGTTCGAGCATTATATGGACTTACATGTATCTCAATGCCTTTAGTAATTCATCATCTCAAACTCATTCATAAACATTAACATTCACATTTATTTCTTTTCTTAAGATAAGCCAATGTTTCATGAACATAACATTTCATCATTTCAACACAAGTGTATCATATCATTTCATCATTTCAGTTCATATTCACAACACTTGTTATCCCATACGTAATCTTACATCAATGACATTAGCATTTATGAAGGGATAAGCAATATAATTCAAAGGAACTCAGTTCACTTTTTCATCTCAACCATGGCCTTAAAACTTTTCAATTTCAATGCAACATGGCAACAACATGTCATGATCATATACAATGTAATATAACATCAACGCATCATAACTCAAACATTATATAAAGCTATGAAAATTTCTACGAAGTGATAGCTTGGTTCAAACCCATGTCCAAACCGTGCTCTGTTCATTAGTTTTGAATATATTATGAATTCACATGTAACTCATTATCCCAAACTTATCCATAACCATTTACATTCCCATTATCTCTTCTGAAGATAATCCAATATTTTCATGATCATAGCACTTCATTTCAACATTTCGATTCAAGCATTTTATCATTTTATCTTTCCAAGCAATGCAATATAATATCAAAGTATCATAGCTTAAACATTGTACAAAGCTTTAAAATTTTCTCAGAATTCGAAGGTTGGTTCGAACCCTTGTTCGAACCCTGCACCGTTCGAACCTTGGTTCGAACAACAGAGACGAGGCAACGTTAAGACGTCAAAAATATTCTAAGTGTCGAAGGATTGGTTCGAACCCACGTTCGAACCATATTCTGTTCGAACCCATGTTCGAACGACAAAGGCAACAGCAAAGTGAAACTAGAAGAAACATCAAAATTTTCTAAGTGTTGAAGAGTCGGTTCGAACCCATGTTCGAACCATACTTGGTTCGAACCTTGGTTCGAACAACAGAGGCTGGAACAAGTTTTCAGGGAAGAAAATTTTCTAAGTCCACAGACTTCGGTTCGAACGCCTGTTCGAACCGACCTACGAAATCTGCAGTTTTTCTGAAAATTCTATCAGTTTAGCAACCTAATACTATACTTAGGGTCTACCACTTAACAGGTTTCATCCTTCTCCCAAAACTCTCAAATTTATCTTCCCTCTCCTCCCATGGTTCATTTTCATGCAACTTAAGTTCATCAAGAACACTTACTTATCTTAGGTTTCAAAATTTCCTTTAAACTCTACCATTTAGCATGGTTTCATATACTAGCATGGAGTTCAAGAAAAAGGGAAGAAGAGCATCAAATTTAAGGTATGAGAAGTTCCCTACCTCAATACTAAACTTTAACCTCTTCAAGCTTTTCAAGATAACTCCTTCTTCTTCCTCTCTAAAACTCACAAGCTCACTCTCTCAAACTTCAAATGGCCGGATGCTCAAAATGGTCTCTCCTCTCTCTCTTTTGATATTTTACAAATAATATCTTAACACTCATATATACATATATATTTCTATATGTTAGCAAGGTAGCCGGCCAAGGAAGGAAAACCACACAATTCCACCAACTTATATGCATATAAAACTTATATGTCTTCCATGCATTAAATTAAGGGACCCACCACCATTTAATTGCCTTGACTTTCCTAATTAACAAACAAACAAAAGAAAAATGAAGACAAAACAAGGCTTGCCCGGTCATGCTCCATTCCTCCACCAAATATCAATATATATATATATAAGCTTGCTTAGGTGGAAGTCAAAGGTTCAACCTTCACCCTCATTGGTCAAGTGTGGTCCAAATTAATTGAATTGAGTCAAAATTAATACCAAAACATGCCTTGGCCGAGAATCCCATATCCATTCATTTTCATTCCATTTCTTTACCTATTTTCATTTATTTACTAACCATGCACACCTCAAGCCATGCACTAAAACAAAGACATGAACATGCATAGTCAAGACAAAAACAACACATAAACAAAACCATACAATGCTCTACCACTTAGCCATTCTCAATTCATTTTATTCCATATCAAGAACATTCCCTTCATTCCAAATGTGGGGGTATCACAAACTTAGCCTGTCTTTTGGATGGAACATTAAGTACATGTTCCTTTACAGGTTATTCATTTAACATGATTATCTCATGACCATTGAAAGTTTACTCGGTCAGGAGCAGTGAGACTCGGACGAGGTTTAATCAGTTCATTCACACAGGAGGTTTAGGGATTCATTGGTTCAAGACGGAAGTTATGTGAATATACACAGTAATGCTATATTGATGTGTTTAGTGTGGGAATATAAGAGCCCTAGCAAATTGAGGTGCCATGTAAATATGAGAATGAAATATTTTTATTGAAATAAAAAATAATATATATGTTTAAGGGTATATTTTGACCGTTTGGGCCTTTTGTTTTTGGGCCCTATCGTGTTCCTGCATATCTAATATAGTTTGGGCCGTCGAGTGGGCCGTGGTCTTGATAATATTTGATAGCATGTCCGTGTCTTTACGGGCCTGAGCCTCGACGTCGGACCCAACTTGGCTTATCGAGTCTTCGGGCTTTATTTCGAGCCGTGGGCCTGAATCGCTTGTAGATGGTAATACCCAATTGGATTTGGGCCTGTCGTCAATTGCAAACGTACTGGATCTTGCATCCAACAAGTTGTATCTTGAGGATTGGGAAGGCCTAATTGCTGCATACAGAATGTTGGCGGATTGGGCTGTACAAGATCTTGTTCGAGACAGTTTAGCGGGTTTAAGAGACGGTGTTGCGTGCCATACTTTGACGTGGTCTGTGTTGAAGGAGTCGAAATGTACTTGTATTGAAGGAGGCCGTATTGTAATCTCTTCGTGAAAAAAGCATTCTTTGAAACTGATGACGGCTTTCAGTTTGCAATACTCGACTCCTTGACGTAGATTGGTCCCACTTATGCGGTATACAGCTTTCCATGAGCACTTTATGTGTTTTGGTGCGTATGAGCTACCGTAGTACGTGATGGTTACGGGACAAAGAATGGGAAAAGCAAATGTAGCCTGTATTTGGTCGTCCCCGTGTACTCTGTTATCCTGTATTTCCACGTCGACCTGATCCTTTGTGGTTATTGGACATTGTGGGACGTACTTTATGATGCACTTGTCAATCTGTAGGCTTTTCGCAGAAAATAAACTGGGAATACTTGCTGAAAATAAACCCGGGTCTCTTATTTTAATTATCATTGGTCGCAGACTTACGACTGCGGATATTATACTAGTATCCGCATTTGTCTCGTCTACGCAAACAGCCTCCTGTATAATTCCTTTATCATCCATGGTAAGCGCAATGACAAATTAATTAGTCAGAAAACAGTATGCAGAGACCAACGGGGGTGATCGATGTTGGACCAGTATTTATGGTCGGTTGGCCCACGGGCGACGGACCACTACGGTATGAAAGACGTATCAGACGTTGTTGTTGTTGAGCTTTTATAGAAATAGTATTTGAAAAATACGTACATTAACAAATGTATAATTATAAATATAATAAATATGCAAATTGATATGTACAATATTAATTTGGGGTAGTACATAATAAAAAATTGATGGTAACGATCAAATCATAGTGTTTTGTATTATATGGTGTTTATCCAAAACGACGTCGTTAAAGTCGTTTAGGGATCGCCCTATGCTAACGTCAGCATGGGGCGAGAAAAACTCTATCCCCAACTGGTGCGAGTGGTATGAGTTTTGGATAAAGTTATATAATGGGTAGTACGCAATATTTTGTACACCTAAACCCTAATTGATCCGTCGTGTATCGAACGGCTAATATTAATCCTTGACGAAGATCCTATTGTCATATCAGATACTGTGTTGTTCGCCACTGTGCACTTATGCGGCAGGGTCCTGCTATCACACGGAGCAACAGTATCGGCTGAGAGGAGATCTCAGTCGTTCACGTGTAACTAGAACAACGACCGTGTGCGTCCCTGCCTTTTAAACGGATTACACTATCAAATTAGTTACTGTGTTGTTCGCCACTGTGCACTTATGCGGCTGGGTTTGTTACTATGCAAAGCAACAGTAGCGGCTGATATTTAATCTCAGCCGTCCACGTGGCAGTAGATAAGCGGGTGAGAGCGGCCCTGTAATATTAAGAGCCGCTCACCCAGTAGTATAAGTATTGTACCACTCGCACCACTTGGGGATAGAGTTTTTCTCGCCCCGTGCTGACGTCAGCAGAGAGCGATAAAAAATATTTGCAAAAATGCCCCGTCAGCCAGGTAAATTCCGTGTTTCTGCCAGAAATATTTTCATTACATATCCTAAATGTCTACTTTCTAAAGATTTTGTCCTTCAAAATCTACTTTCATTATTTACATCTAAACCCCCTATTTTCGTTCGAGTCTCATTCGAGTCCCACAAAAACGGAAAACCACACTTATACTGTCTAATATAGTTCCCTTACAAGTTCCGTACCGAAAATTGCCCTTTTTTCAACATTTCTCATCCCAATAATTCAAGTTCCTTCCACCCGAACATACTCGGTGCCCGTAATGCCACCGACGTCCGGGGTTACATCTCCAAATACGGCGATTACGTAGACCACGGTGTTTTCGTCGAGCAGAGAACAAACTAGCACACATCCACCAACAGAGCTTACGCAGAAGCTCTGGAAACAGGAGAGCTCTACCATCCAAATATGAGAATAAACTACGGGATGTGTGTTGGTTTATTCATAAAATGGCAATTTTTGGTACGGAACTTGTAAGGGAACTATATTAGGCAGTGTAAATGTGGTTCTCCGTTTTTGTGGGACTCGGTTGAGACTCGGACGAAAATAGGGGGTTTAGATGTAAATAATGAAAGTAGATTTTGGAGGACAAAATCTTTAGAAAGTGGACATTTGGGGTATGTAATGAAAATATTTCTGGCAGAAACACGAAATTTACCTGGCTAACGGACATTTTTGCAAATATTTTTGATCGCTCTCTGCTGACGTCAGCAAGGGGCAAGAAAAACTCTATCCCCAAGTGGTGCGAGTGGTACAATACTTATACTACTGAGTGAGCGACCCTTAATATTACAGGGCCGCTCCTACCCGCTTATCTACAGCCACGTGGACGATTGAGATCTCCTTTCAGCCGTTACTGTTGTTCTGCATGGTAATAGTACCCAGCCGCCTAAGTGCACAATAGCGAACAACACAGTAACTGATTTGATAGTGTAATCCGTGTGAAAGGCAGGGACGCACATGGTTGTTGTTCTAGTTACATGTGGACGATTGAGATCTCCTTTCAGCCGATACTGTTGCTCCATGTGGTAACAGGACTCTGCCGCATAAGTGCACAGTGTCGAACAACACAATATCTGATATGACAATAGGATCTTCGTCAAGGATTAATATTAGCCGTTTGATACACGACGGATCAATTGACAAACGTACGGTGGATATTTACAGTTGGAATGAACTCTTCTCCCATAAGCTATAAGTGTGATCAGGCAGTTGTGCACAGTCAAGTACAAAACGTCGTCGTTTTGGTGATAAGTTATTTATAATACAGACAGTGATCTATGTCTGTATTCTAATTGCGAGTCTTGGATTGGTAATCTGTTATGAATTTTGCGAACGAGGTCGCGCTATTTTTTATCTGGAGGAGATACGGTTTGAAGGCGCTTTTACAGCGCTTGGCCGGTTTTGCGGTTAACACATCGGCGGAAGCCGTTATAGATCATTTGAACACGTTGACGGGAGAAGAGTTGAGAATATATGCGGCGTTGCACGCGGCTAGTCAGGCTACTGGTACGCCATCTGATGGTTGGCAGAAACAAAGTTAGGTCGTCGTGCAATTGTGGGGAGAAACAAAGTCCGAGTCTCATCCGAGTCCCACAAAAACGGCGAACTATATTTACACTGCCTAATACAGTTCCCTTACAAGTTTCGTACCGAAAATTATCGTTTCTTCAACATTTCTCATCCCAATAATTTAAATTCCTTCCACCCGAACGTACCCGACACCCGTAACGTCACCGACGTCCGGGATTACATCTCCAAATAAGGCGATTACGTAGATCACGGCGTTTTCGTCGAACAGAGAACAAACCAGCACACACCTCCGCCAACAGAGCATACGCAGAAGCTCTGAAAACGGGAGAGCTTGCCGCTGCGCTTACCATTATTAGAAAGGAATATGGCAAGGGGTACGTTGTTAATTACGATAAGTTAGTTTCCAATTTAGATCGGATTTTCTAAAAACCACCTGACCCTTATGTAAACGATTTACCCGTTTTTAATAATGTACCCGTTGATCTGTCCGAATGGGCCTTAAATAATATCTGAGAAAAGGCCCATAGGTCGAGGCGGCCCATCTCGTTAATCCTAGAGCGCCCGTTCAGATGTGGTAAAACTTGCTGGGCAAGATCTCTCGGCCGCCACAATTATTATTCGGTACACATGAACTTAAAAGACCACGACGACGACGCATTCTTTAATATAATTGATGACGTGGAACCCAAATTTTTAAAACATTGGAAATAATTCATCAGGGCCCAGAAAGATTGGAAGAGTAACTGTAAATACGCCAAATCCAGAATGATAAAAGGCGGAATACCCTCTATAATTTTATGCAACCTCGGCAACCCATCATCCTACACATCATTCCTCGACAAACATGAAAACGCCGCCCTCAAGTCCTGAAAAATCCTTAACGCACAATTCTTTACCCTGCAGGAACCCTTATTTGTCCATCAAGTGACAACAACGGGATCCGAAGAAGTCAAAGAAGACCCCTAGGACGGAAATTGACTTCCCGTGCGGCTGCACACTCCGGAGAGTGGACGGATGTACAAGACGACACCGTCTAGAAAACGAGAATAAATTGCAGGATTTTCTACGAATCCTTGACCAACAAAGTGACGATTCTGTGGATGAAAGCACACACAATCATCAACCCCCGCTGCTACACCATCAGCATACTGATGAACTATGAGATCCGAAAAGTACTGGCGATAAAGACATTTTCGCTGACCTACCAGATCTGGGTCTCTTGGAATGTAGTCAGCAGCTCATCTCCGGAATACCTATCGAATAACTTGAACCACCGTCTCCATCGTTTTTTGAAGAACTATGGGGCAATTTCCCCTACCATTGCAGTCAAATCCCTCGGGATTTTATTTAATTTAATTTCCTGGACAGACGATTGGATGTCCCCAGAACAATATGTAACTTTTTATGAATAAAATATTTGATAAATTTCCATTGTCAATTTCATTATGCATGTCCCTCTTTAATTATAAATATAATTAAATAATTTAAACGGAATATTTATCCTATTAATGATATTAACAACATCATTTACATACGTAAACGCAATTACAGAAATACATCTACCGTTTTTTTATTAGCATATCCATACCCGCTAGCAAGGGCGTTACACAACATGCAAAAGGAAGGCACTCCTATACAACTTTTGTTTTACCGGTCGTGTGACAACCACAATTGCACGACGACCTAACTTTGTTTCTCCCCACCATCAGATGGCGTACCAGTAGCCTGACTAGCCGCGTGCAACGCCGCATATATTCTCGACTCTTCTCTCGTCAATGTATTCAAATGATCTGTAACGGCTTCCGCTGACGTGTTAACCGCAAAACCGACCAAGCGCTGTAAAAGCGCCTTCAAACCGTATCTCCTCCAGATAAAAAATAGCGCGACCTCGTCCACCAAATTTATAACAGATTACCAATCCAAGACCCGCAATTAGAATACAGACAGATCACTATCTTTATTATAAATAACTTATCATCAAAACGACGACGTTTTGTACATGACTGTGCACAACTAACTAATCACACTTATAGCTTACGAGAGAGGAGTTCATTCCAACTGTGAATCTCCACCGTTTGTGTGTCAATTGATCCGTCGTGTATCGAACAGCCAATATTAATCCTTGACGAAGATCCTATTGTTATATCAGATACTGTGTTGTTTACCACTGTGCACTTATGCGGCAGGGTCCTGTTACCACACGGAGCAACAATATCGACTAAGAGGAGATCTCAGTCGTCCACGAGTAACTAGAACAACGACCATGTGCGTCACTGCCTTTCACACGGATTACACTATCAAATCAGTTACTGTGTTGTTCGCCACTGTGCACTTATGCGGCTGGGTACTGTTACCATGTCGAGGAGAGGTAAAAATTTACAATTCATTTTTTTTTTTTCTAGTTTCTTAAATATTTTTTGTATAGGGTTGTTCATAATGGGTCTAAAATTTTAAAATATTTAAACTAGGAATATTTTCATACATTTAAATTTTTTGCCCCATTAAATTTTAAATTATCTTTTTCCTTTTTAGTTTTATGTTTAGTGGGTAAAAATCGTTGGATTTCCAAATTTTGAATTGTATATAAAAATTAAAAAATATATATATTTAAATTTTTAAAAGGTAGGTTATAGCCTAAAATATGTACTAGTGGTGTATCCCTAAATTGAATATAGCATGAAAATTTTTACCTAAAAACTTAATATGTGCTAATAGAATTTTCCTGAGCTAAAGTCCATAATTTGTTAAAATTTTAGGAGGGCACTAAACCAAACCAAACCAAACCAAACCAAGCCAAGCATTTTCCCACTAAGTAGGGTTGGCTACATAGATTTGACAACGCCAATCAAATTTGTTTAAGACCATGTCCTCCATTAGGTCCATATACGCAAAGTCATGTTTAATAGTTTCTTTCCAACTACTCTTGGGTCTCTATCTTTCTCTCCCTCTCCTACTCCTAACAATCGTCATGCTTTTACACCTTTTAACATGTGCCTCCGTTGAACGCCTTGTAACATAACCGAATTATCTTAAATGATTTTCTCTCATTTTATTTTTAATCGGTGTTATTCCTACTTTACCTCTAATCTCCTCATTCCTAATCCTATCTCTTCTTGTGATCCCACACATCCGTCTTAGTATTCTCATCTCCGTAACTATTATCTTCTGAACATGATTATATTTTACTGTCCAACACTCTGATTCATACAACAACGCTGGTCTTACCGCTATCTCATAATACTTTCCTTTAACATTGAGGGGGACTTTTCGATCATACAAGACCCCTAAAGCACTCCTCCATTTGATCCACTCGGCCTAAATCCTGCAACTTACGTTAATATCAATCTCTCTATTCTGTTGTACCATAAATCTAAGGTATCTAAAATTTTTTCTCTGCAATCTTTTGAGTGTCCAAACCTACTTTTATGCTACTAGTTGTCCTACTTTGACTAAACTTGCATTCCATATATTCCGTCTTGTATCAACTTAACCTCAACCCTTTTGTCGCTAATGTTTCCGGCCACAATTTTAGCTTTAGCATTCACTCCTCTAGTCTCATCTACTAAAACAATATCATCTGCAAATAACATATACCACGGCACCTCGTCCTGAATATGTCTAGTAATCTCATCTATAACTAGGGCAAACAAGTACGGGCTTAACGCTAAGCCTTGGTGTAGATCAATCGCGATAGGAAACTCCTTAGTCTTTCCACCAGCCATCTGTATAGATGTCCCGACTATATCATACATGTCCTTTATCACCTTAATATATGCGACACACACTCCTTTTTTTTTCTAATACTCTCCATATAATCTCCTTAGGAATCCTATCATAGGCCTTTTCCAAATCAATGAACACCACATATAAATCTTTTTGACCTTCTCTATACTGTTCCATTAAACTCCTCAAGAGGAAGATAGCCTTCGTTTCAGGCATGAAACCAAATTAATTCTCTAAACGTTAGTTGTCCTTTTTAATCTTCTCTCAATAACTCTCCCCCCATATATAAATCTTTTTGACCTTCTCTATACTGTTCAATTAAACTCCTCAAGAGGAAGACAGCCTCCCTTTCAGGCATAAAACCAAATTGATTCTCTAAACGTTAATTGCCCTTTTTAATCTTCTCTCAATAACTCTCCCATATAATTTCATCGTATGGCTCATTCATGTAATCCCTCTGTAGTTCGCACAGTTCTAAATATCTCATTTGTTCTTGTTTACGAGTATAAGAATACTTTTTCTCCGTGCTTCAGGCATTTTCTTCCTCTTTAGCACTACATTAAAAAGTTTTGTCAACCAACTTATGCCACTCCCCCAAGCACCTCCAAACCTCTATAGGGATACCATCTGGCCCAACTGTTTTCCCATTCTTCAATACTTCTTTTACTTCTTCCCTATTAATTCTCCTATATAACACATGACTCAATTCTTCCTTAAAAGTGGTAAGCTACCCTGATTGTATATCACTATTGCCGCTTTCGTTAAATAACTTGTAGAAATAGCTCTTCCAGCGATTCTTTATCTCTTCTTCCTTTACTAATGCATTTAACTTGGTTTAAGTCCTTGGTCCGCCTATCTCTGGCTTTAGCAAACTTGAATATCTCTCTTTTGCCTTCCTTAGTGTCAAATCGTTTATATAACTCCTCAAATGCATTTGCCTTGGCCTCACTACCTACCTTTTTGATTTTTCGTTTTGTTTCCTTGTACCTTTCCAAGTTCACTTCATTTTGATCCTTTTGCCAAAATTTAAAACACTCTCTTTTAACTCTTATCTTGTCTTGGACAGCCTCACTCCACTACTAACCATCTTTCTATGCCGGAACACCCCCTTTGAATTCTTCTAAGACTTCTTTCCTTGCCCTTCTAATACACTCTACTACCTTATCACACATAATATTTGTACTCTCATTTACCGCCCAAACGTCTTCCTTTAATACTCTTTCCCTTAATGTTAGTAACTTATCACCTTTTAAATTCTACCATTTAGTCATTGAGCATTTATACTTCATGGAGGGCACTATACTGTAACATAAAAATTTCTAACATAAATTTACAAGAAAGGGTAGCATTTTACCAAACTCAAAGGCTAGGAAAGGGTAGCATTTTGCCAAAATCAGAGGCCATGGCCCCTCCGGGTCCTGGCTCCTTTCATCTCTATTGGTGGGTGTAAAATCAAAGTTCACCATGATAATTCAATTGATCATTTGAAAGCTCAGTTAGTTTCCAAGGGATACACTCGTATTCATAGCCTTGATTTCTTAGATATTTTTACCTTCGACCAAGATTAAATCTATTTGTCTAGTTATTTCTCTACCTTTCATTGAGCCCTTGATCAAGTAGATGTTAAAAATATTTTCCTCCATAGTGACCTCGCTAAAGAGAGAGAGATAGAACAATCCCCTTAGTTTGTTGCTTAGGAAGAGTCTGGAGTTTATAAACTGAAGAAGCTTTTAAATGGCCCGAAACAACATGGTTATAGTCGTGGCTATCGTAACGACCCGAGAATTTTTTACACAAGTGCGACATCGTGACGTAGTATCGAGCAACACGCAATTTTTTGCATTTTTAGCTAAAAAAAAAACTCAAAAAAAAAAGAAAAAAATCTAAAAATTAAAATTAATGTATTATATAACCAAATATATAGGAGATGTTTGGTTGGCAAAAGTTTGACAAAAAAATATAGTAAAAGTATAATGATTTGACGTAAAAGTGATATATGACAAAATATAATTGGAAAAAAGTACAAAAAGTTGATAAAGCTGATAAAATTTGGTTGATTTTGGCTAACCAAACACCCTATGGTAATTATTTTACTAAACCTTAGATAAACTACTTATAAAATGGGAATGAACTAACTAATTTTAGTCACAACAATTAATATTCTACTTAATTTTATTCATAATATGCTACTCACAATAATTAATATATTATTTAATTTTATTCAAAATACATTAGTTACAAATAATTAATAATTCATAGTTTACTAATATAAATTAAAAAAAAAAAGAACTTACTACACTTAATAATATGATTTAGAAATATTACAAAGCTATTTAATAATGAACATTACAAATTTATCTTTTCATAATTTATTTTATCCAAAATATTATATAAAATTATTGAATAATGGCCAAGTATATTTATTTAATAACAAAAATATAGTACTTACTAAAATCCTTATATAATTATTTTTTTTTAAAGAACAGTTGGAAAACAACTATTAAACATGACCTTACCTACATGAAGTTAATAGAGGACATGACTCTAGATAGATTTTCTTGGCGTCGTCAAATCCATATAGCCGACCCCACCTAGTAGGAAAAGGCTTAGTTTAGTTTTTGGTTTTGGTATTATTTGATTACGACCGAATGCCTAGTGTTTGGAATGTCTATTTTATCGTATTTTTGAATAATTTATAATTATATAAAAATCAAAATAATTTAATTTTCCTTTAAAATAAAATAGGTCTATTTATTTCTACAAGCTGGAGAGGATGCATGCGAGGCCGACCTCACTTGAAAAATTAAATTTGAATTTTATTATTTTTGTTCCTAATTATTTAAAAATTATATTTTTATCTTTACTATTTTTCACTTTTTATTTTAATTCATTTTAATTTTTTTTTATCTCATTGGCTATAAATTTTAGATCTACTTTTGACTTTAAAGTGGTGTTTGGTGCAACGAAAAATAACGAAAAATGTGATTTTGGTGATTTTTTGATATTTAGTGCACAGCTATCAAACCACATTTTTCAGAGAAGAATAGTCAAATTTTTTAACTTTTATGTTAACTTTTTTGTAGAAAAAATCTGTTAAAACAGTTTTTTGAGTCTGTCAGAATGATTTTATGTTAAAATTTGTGAAAATATAGAATTTGTGAAAAAATTATTAGGGTTTATGAAAAAATTTTTGAAATTGTGAAGAAAGTTATTAGAGTTTGTAAAATATTATTGGAATTTGTGAAAAAAATTTTAAGATTGATAAAAAAGTTATTGAAGTTTGTAAAAAGTTAATTGAATATTTTGATATATATTAATTTATTTTGACTTTTATAAAGTACAGGAAATATAAAATGTGTTAAAAAAAATTATAAAAACTTTTTAAATCTTTTAAAATTTTTCAAAAGTTTTCATCACGCTAACATTCCTAAATTTGTCAAAGAAGAAACCATGAACTCAAAACAACTCGTATGTCTCAGTGAATGAAGATTGTCCAATACTTTAAATA
Source organism: Pouteria glomerata (assembly GCA_035590655.1). Taxonomy (NCBI): domain Eukaryota; kingdom Viridiplantae; phylum Streptophyta; class Magnoliopsida; order Ericales; family Sapotaceae; genus Pouteria; species Pouteria glomerata. The sequence goes on from JAVXUM010000001.1 coordinate 42,216,711, forward strand.
AATTATGATACAAATGGTTCCAGACTTGGGACTTAACCAGACTGATCTGAAGCCCTGGACAGATTTGTATGGATGCTCCAAACACACTGTAGCACGGGGAAATTAAAGAAAGGCGAAGATACACAAATAACGAAAAATTTACGCAGTTCTGTGGTGCCTACTTTTATGGAGAGTTTTATTATATTTTATAAAAAATATAAAGGAATATAAAACTTTTCTGTCTTACTTTTTCCCTCTTTTAAGCTTCTATCTATTTTACAAATTAACTGCCCATAAACTTATCAATTATTTGTATTAATTTTTTGAACAAAAATAAATAAAAATTTTATAAAAAATTAATTAGTAATTAATTAAAAACATTTACTAATTCTTTCAATAATAGTGATTTTTTTTTTCTCTATTGTCAAAACGTTCATTCATCTCCACTGGTGGACAACATGCAGGTCAACATTAACTTTTTCTATTGACCACGTCCACGTGTCAACAAGTCAAGCCATTTACCCAAACACAAGATTTGTTTTCAACCAGCTAGTTCAAGGGTCTATTTTGCAAAAAATAAATTTTCCTTTTGAGTGGATTCGGAATGATAGCCCCAAATAGTGCATGAAAGAGACTTGAGTTTTTATGGTCGTGGATTGCTTTCTTTGCTTTTTCTTTTTTTTTTTTTTTTTTTTAACAGCCACTGGCCCTGTTAACATGCACGATTTCGTTATCTGTATATATCGGTACAGCTACTTGTCTTTATAAAAATAAATAATAATAAAAAAATGTAGCAATTTTGGCCAACCACTGTCCTTTCATTTATTGATTATGATCATGGCTTCTCTATTCAGAAGCTTCACGATCCGATTTTACATAATTTTTTTTTTTTTTTGAAAGTTCAAACCATAATAATCATGACGAGCAAAGTCATATAAAAAAATCTTAATTTCCACTTGTCTTCAATTGGTTCAAGTCTTTGATAGCCACCAACCACCACTAAAGTTCCCATTAGAAGACAACTCACCCACAAAGACCTTCGCAATTAATTGGCCTTGTCAAAACACATAGGCTCATTCTTTTATTGAGCGAGGAAATCGTAATTGTTATTCGAGAGTGCATTTTGAGAATAAAGTGAGAAAAATGTAATCGTTATCTGATAGTGCACTCTGAGTAAAATTCATCCATGTACCCTTAACTAACAAAGAACTACAAGAAAATAAATCAGTCTAAGTAAGTCCTAATTGATCGGCTCAACCGAGAAAATCAAGGACAGATCCCACATTGAAGAATCAAACACATAACCAAGGTTAATGAAGTCATCTGCCACGACCGACTTAACTACCCGAATAGTCACATAAGCTCCATTCTTGCTTTTGCTTTATGCTGTGATCTTTTTGACGCAGAAATTAAAAGACTTTGAATTTATACGAAATAGATAGGTTTGTAGATAGATTTGTATGTCTATTGCTTGCTGGTTACTTGGTTTCATTTTCTTTTACTAGGAAAATATGGGTTTTTGGTGGCACAAGTATCTGTAACTAAAATTTGATTTTTACCCGTTCAAAAAAATAAAAAAATAAACTGACTTATCATGTTATTTTTTTATTTTTTGAAGGGTAACTTATCACGTTATTACCAAAGGGAGATTAGAATAAAGCCAAGAAAGAAGAGCTGGTTTGTTTATCATGATGTCCTAAAAATAATAGTGCTGTGCTATTTCCACTCTCTGCTAACAGAAGGGATACACCATAAGCTCCAAAAACAAAAAGAGAATGGAAGAATGAATCAATTTTTCATCATGGAAACAAACTCAATGGCTTTGGCCCAACAATGATTACCACAGGAGAATAAAGCCGTCCCATAACCTTGAATGAGCTGTGACCATCTCTGTGAGATTGAATGATTTGCTATGCATTAAGAAAGGTTACATAGTTTCTGTAAACATCAACTCTTCAGTGAGACCCAAAATTCCCAACAAATCCCACCAAGAAGACAGGATTTTTTCCTCCTCTTGTAATTCTAGTTGAAATCAAAAAGGATATGAGTAAAACCATCAATAATTCAACAAATGAAATCCAAAAGAAGTCTGTAGTATTGATTCTATTGTACATCCGAATGAAAACATGCAAAATGAGCTGAATCTTACACACATCCGAAGGAAAAAAAATATAGTTGGTATAGAGCATTAACAAATTGCCAAATGGGTACGTTGTGCCCATTTAACTCTATATTGTGAGTTCATGATATCCTGATGGATACAAAATCCAAAGCCAACTCTACAAGAACTCTAAAAGGCAAAAAAGAAAATCCAAGCAATTAAAACATGGATGAACATATTCACCTGCCT
>JAVXUM010000001.1:42247227-42262497 GCA_035590655.1 Pouteria glomerata
ATAAAATAGTTGTAATTTTTTTTAATGTGACCACCGTTATCCAAACTACCAAACAAGACCCATTATCAATATTTTTTGAAGAAATTTAAAGATCGTTCCAACGGATTTCTTTGCAAAAATCAATATCTTTCACTATTCATCTCTGAAAAATGTAGTTTGCCATAAAACACCCAGATATCACTCACACCACGTTTTTTATTATTTTTCGTTACTCCAAACATCCCATAGGTAAATTTTCAATCGTTCTAAAAAGACTCAAACAAATGATTATTAAAAAATAAATTTAAGACTTTAAGTTATCTCAAAATTGTAGTTTATGGGGGTGTTTGATTAGTTAAGTTTGGTTAAAAAGTATAATAAATTAAAAAAATTTGACATAAAGGTAATACCTATTGAAGTTTAATTGTAAAGAAGTATAAAAAATAATTAAAAATTAGTAATTTTTAATTAATATTTGTCAACCAAACAAGCCCTCTGTGGCATTTGGAGAAGAAATAAATGAGGGTGTTTTTGTAATTTCACATAGTTTGTCATTTCCATCCACCGTCCTTCACTTCCAATTATAAATAGTAATTTTATTTTCAAATTATACTTTTTTTTTAAACATATTTACAGATCCGTTTGGAGAACTAATTTTTCTTAAAAAATTAAAAAATTTTAAAAGTGATAACCTTTTCAAATTCTAAAAATTTTAATCTTTTTATAAAAATTCTATCAAAATTTGTTGGAGCGCATTATTATGCCAAACTCTAAAAAATTATACTAACATTTATACCAAAAAGTTTTACAAAATTTTAAAATTTTTAAAATTTTCTAATAATATTTTATCACGTGTCATTTTATATAATTTTTAACAATTTTATATCAAATCAAATATAATCATTCAATCATTATTTTAAAATAACTTTTTATATTTTAAATCCAAAAAATTTTCACTGTTGATTTTTTATGTTGTGCATCCAAACGGCGCCCTTCGATACTAAGACTATGGGGGTGTTTGGTGTGACGAAAAATAACAAAAAATAATGAAAAATGTGATTTGAGTGATATTTAGGTGTTTGGTGGCAAACCGCGTTTTTCAGAGATGATTAGTGAAAAATATTAATTTTTACAGGAAAATCTATCGAAACGGTTTTGAAATCCGTCAGAACGATTTTCAAATTTTTTCAAAAAATATTGACAATGGGTCTTATTTAATAGCTTGTATGACGGTGGTCACATAAAAAAAAAAAATTACAGTTATTCTATTAATCGAACTCAAGTTATGTAAATTTTTTAGAATTATAATATGTGTGAATGTGTAAAAAGTAGTAATGAATTTTAAAATTTTTAAAACATTTTCAAAATTTTTCAGTGTTTTATTGCGTCCCAAACACCTCCTATATGGCATTGGAGTCTTGGGCCCATGAAAAATAGCTTTGGGCCTGCCAGCTGCCTCTTGCCATAGAATTCCCAAAGCAATCGCTCGAAGGCAGGCGTGCGGGGTCTTCCTTCTTGCCCGATCTTCTAGGGTTTTAAAGCAGGGGTTTTTCAAAGTTTTTCTCTCGTTTTCCGCTTACAGATTCTAGTTCATAACGCCAAATTTGGTGAAATCTTTCTCAAATTCACAGCAGATTTTCTATGTATTTCAGACCCAATTAACAATAAAGGTGAAAAAATGGCGTTTTCATTCTCGCCACAGCCACAGCAACAGCAAATGCAGCTCTTTCAACCACAACAGCAATCACCTTTTCAACAGAGCAGTCCATTTTTCCAACCACAACAACAAATACAGCAGCAATTTCAACAGCAGCAGCAGCAGCAGCAGCAGCTATATCTCTTCACCAACGACAAAACTCCGGCGACTTACAGCACCAAATGGGCTGATCTCCACCCTGACTCTCAAAAGCTCCTCCTTCAAATCGAGTATGTTACGATTTTCGTACGCATTGTTTTGTTTGTTTGAGTTTCTAAAGTAGTCTTTTTGTGCTTAGGGAGAAGATACTGGAGTATAGGGACGAAAGCCGGCGCCTGGATCAGTGTACTCGACTTTATGATTCTTCGGTCTCCAATGATGGATTTGAGTGTGACGCAAGCCTCATTGTTCAGGTATTTACGTTTTGGAGTTTTTGAATGTTATTGTGGCTTCTTCTGCTTGCGACAGATTAGTTAACTCACCCATGAATTTCACAAAATCATTCTGTTACACTGTCGTTTGAATCAAGTGAAATTACTTATATATATACTCTTTTTTTTATTAATCAAATCATATATAATATATATATTTGCAAATATCAATTAGTTTTTTTTTTTCACATTTTTATTTTTCTAACCCAACTAGAAAACTGAAATAAATTTAGTCTAAAATGTTTTTCAGAAAACACTTTTTACTCATATTTCAGAAAAATATTTTTGAAAAACACAGTTAAATGTGTTCACCGGAAAATGTTTTACATTTAAACAAAAGCACTTTCCTACATTTTTCATTCATTTTTCTTTTTCCCTTACAAATCCAAGATACAGACAAACAGTTAGTGTTGATAATCATATATCATTGCCGCTTGCCATTGAATTGAAAGCGGGTTTCACTTAGAAAGACAAAAATGAGTAACCATAAGCTTTGCTTATAGTTAGAACACTGGAATGTTCTCAAAATTATCGTCCCTGGATTGGTTGCTTAGATATGTTTTGAAAAATAATAAATACTGGAAAGCAGTTCATCCTAGTTCTATAAAAAAGAAGTTTTGAAGAATAGTAATTTCAATTGTGATGCAGTTGGTTGGGCATTGGATAGCTTTGAACATTTGCTTCTGATGTTACAGTATGCTTCAATGGTTGGAGAACGTGATAATGAAATCTGATGGAACTTTGCAAACAAATCTAATCATAATCTCTAAGTATCACAAAGTAACCTTTGACTCAAAGATGAGTAATTAAATGAAACTCTTATACTAATCCTAAATAAAATAAGAAAAGAAACTAATCTAAAATAAACTAGGAAAACTCGAAAAGTAGAATAGAATCTTGACTTGATGTCCTACATCATCTTCAATCCCTCCATTTGCATTAATTGATTCAAGATACGAAAAATGATCACTTTTTGGTATCCCAACAAATTTCTTATTTGGATTCATATTCATAGGAAGTAATTGTGTTTTACACTGGCCATCAACCTATTGCAATGCTTCTTTATTTGGGCTTGGTGTCGGCTGTTAAAATAAATATTAAGCATGGACAAGCACAGTTATTTCAGGCGACATAGATCCAGATTTAATTGCCTTTTTTTTTTTTTTTTTTGTCATTTGTTGGAAGTCTGGATACGTAAGAGAAGGATTTACACATATTATTGTAATTGAGGGGCATCTCTTTGATGCTTTTTTTTTTTATTTTTTTAAAGAGATAAATTTCAATTTATTGATAAAATGTTCAGCCTGGTTCTGTACATGTCAGGCGCTTTATGTACTTTGATTGTCAATGCTTGTTTTACTAACATTAAAAGTTCAAATGTGGATGAAAATTGCCGTTCAAATGAGATAAATTACAACTTTGTGCGGTTAAAGTGACCTCAAGAATCTTAGATTTACAAATTCTATCGAGTGAGCCTTTGGCCAATTGAACTCTGCTTGACTTGTGAATTTTGGCATAACTAGGCTATTAAGTGAAACAAGCTTTTTTCAAGTGAATTGATTATTATCCTTCGGTTTTGAGTTTAGTGTGTGATCCTATGTAAATTAGGGTAACTGGTTTTTCCATCTTTTGGGTTGAGTTTAGTCAGTTCTTTGAACAGAGCTAGTCTCTAGGACACAGAGATTATATATTTCTTCTATCAAGATCGAACTTTTTGTTGTAATGTTTTTCTATTTTCCTGCTCTAAGTAATTCAATCACTGCTGTTTGTTTTATTGTAACTCTCTCTGTCTTTCTCTCTCTCGCAAATCCTTTAAAGGGCAGTATTTCATATCTTTTTGTCTGTTTCCTGTGTAAGGTTTGGGATTTACCAGGGATGAAATTCTATAAATTGGGATTTCTTTCTTGCTGAGAATTTGTTTTGTATGTGTTCACTTTCCTTTTTTCTATGTTGTCACTTATCCGAAAACAATATGTTGATATTCCAAAAACACTTGGATTTTTCTTAATAAGGATGGTCACTGACTTTTGAATGTGGCGAATGGATACCATAATTCTTCAATGGACCTAAAAAGTAATCCTATTTATCCACTAACATCCCAGCTGATCTCGCTTAATTCCTTGAATTTATTGGAGGGTGGTCTGGATTCTTTTAAGTTTATATCAGTAATGTAGTGTGACACATGCATCTCAAGTCTTCTTAGACTAATCGTTTAATACCATCCTCTATTGTAATCAAATAAAAGGCGAACTTGGAGTAACAACAAGGTTGTTTTATTGCGACTTGGGTTTTGTTGGTTCAAACTTTGAAAATAGTGCCTGCAAACGGGGGTAAGATCCAAACTCTGCAATGCGAGGGTCGTGTACTGGGTTGCCCTTCTATCTTATTGACATCAAATACCAATCGTGAAGCTAGGTTTCTTTTATAAGTTTTCTGGGACAGTGCTATGCTTGAACTGCTATGGGTTCTTTATTGGCTTCTTTCTATCCCATGATGATGAAAATTTCTGAGTTTTCATGGCAGGAACTTGGTGGAATTAACATAGCAATGGAACGGCAGAAAGCTGTTTTGCAAGAACTAATGACTGTTGTGAAAGATATGCTACGGAACACTGAGGTTGCTGTTCGTTCTTTCATGATGTTACGACCAAGGTTTGTTCACCTAAATAAAGGTGTTGCTTCAAATGCCACTGCACCATCACAAGTTTCAGGAACAACAGTGGCTCCAAGTGCAAGTAGCCAACAAGCAGCTACCTCAATGGTGCCATTTTTTGATTTCTATAGTGGGATCCCAAGGAAACCATCTCCCTTTTTGCAGCAAACGGTTGCTAGATTTGAGAAGTATCTTGGTGAGTGTCGCCAGTGGATTGAAGAGTTAGAGCAGTTGTTTCGCTTAGATTCTGACCAGAACTCTTTAAATTCTACCTCCTCGTTGTTGCAGTCTTTTCCCAAAGTCATGTCAAATGTGCATGACTTTTTCGTTCACGTGGCAGCGAAGGTAAAGGAATTGAAATTCTTATGTTTTGTACTTTTCTGTACTAAAGTATTCTTCAATATTTGATAGTGTTCGTTCATGCAAAATTTATTACTTTCATAGATTTTGTCTGATAAGAAAAGCATATGCAAAAGAAATTTCCAAATTTTAATCTAGGTATGTACTTAATATAAGCTAGGGCATCATGTGCCTCATTCATCTATGTACATCAATGGCAGTAATAACTTGACTATGGCAGTTTTTGGGGACCATGCTCCCCTTTTACCTTTCAAAACTGCAAAAAGCTCTAGTGTCACTTCTGCAACAATTTATAGTGTCGATTTCATAGTGGGTGAACATTAATGGAGCTCAGGAACTTTATGCTACGCCTTTTACGGCTCATCTGATTTTTTGAGTTGCCTCTAATGTGTTTGGAGTTGCTTCTCGTGTACTGATGAGCATGCTGTTGTTATTTGTTCTGCATAATGGATAACCTTTTGCTTTGTAGGTGGAGAGCATTCATCAGTACATTGCATCCATGAGAACAGCATATCTTGCTGACCAGCGCCGCCGGGGGGATATTAATGATCCATTTCTTGAGGCTGATCGACGGGAAACAGCAAAACAAGAAGCTGCTTCTCGGAGGGTACATCCAACCCTGCATTTGCCTGCAGTTTCGCAACCATCAACTCAAGTGGCAGGGTTATTTGCCCGTTCAGCAATGCCTGGGGCATCAACTACCCCAAACACCTCTGCAGCAGTTGCAGTAGTTTCGTCGGGGAGTGGGTCTTCCCTTTTTAGTACTCCATCTACTGCCACATCGTCATCTACGCTATTCTCTACTCCTGTCACTTCTGCTCCAACATTGTCATTATTTGGAGCATCTGGTGCTTCACCCCAGACACCACTTTTTGGATCTTCAACTCCCTCCTTTGGTAGTACTCCTTCACTATTTGGTTCTACCCCATCAGCTGGAGTTTCTGCTTTTTCAACACCATTTGCTGCAGGTAGATTCATTGCTAATATAATATGCTGTTAATGAGTTTGGGATTCTAATTATTAGCCAACAGAGTGCATTTTCCACCTGAGGTTCAATTTTACCAAAGTAAACTGGGGCAGAGCTGGAAAATTTTGTTTGGGTGGGCACTAATTATAAGAGGCATAAATGATTGGTGGGGTACCATGGAAGGATTAAAAAAAAAAATTTGACTATTGGAAAGGAGGAGGAGAAAGAAAAGGTCAAAGTGTGGTTAAATATTTTTTACTTTTATTGGGTAGAGTAGGTACAATTGCATCGATGTTGATGAGTTAAAATTTGTTTTTTTTTTTCATTGGGTGGGCACAATTATTATTGGGCTAAATTTTTTTCCTTTCTTGGGTGGGCACAATTGGCATTGAATTAAACATTTTTTTCTATTTTTTTTAGTGTGCACAATTAAACATGGAAGACTATAAAAAAATAGCATATTTTTTTTTTTGGAGGGTGGGCACGTGCCCCCTTGGGCCAAGCTTGGCTCCGCCAGTGAAAATAAACTAATGCCAAGGCATGGACAGGGACAATGACAAGGGAGGCAAAATTGCAAGTTTGATTGTTGTTGGTATTTGAGGTTGTTCATGAGGGCTCTGGGGAGCACTAAATTTTGGTCCCGTAACTTTTCTATTTTCTAAATTTGACGATGATTGGTGTGCAAAGTTCTTCGTTTTGACCCATCACCAAAAAAAAAATAAATAAATAAATAAATGAAAAATAAAGTTCTTGGTTTTGTGTTTCAATATATTCTGGGAAACGTTTAGGCAGCCAAATCTCTATGTCATGGGGAAGACAAGAAAATAGCTTGTGGAGTTTAATTGTTGATGGGGCTTTTCAAATCATGTCCATTATTGGCTAAAGTATTGAATGATGGATTTGATATTCTTAGTGCCTGTTAATTCAGTTATTTTAAGCATATCTGAAACTGCTCATGCTATGTGATTGTCATTTTAAGTTTTGCCAGTTTGTAAGACAAAGGGGACTCTTTGTTGAACTTATGTTTTGGTGAATTGTTGCAGTTGTTGACCAATATGTTTTACTGATCTTGCCATTTACAAGTGATTGTTAAACCATCGTTAGTTGATGCTATGACTACACGTTTTAGCAGAGTTCATAATCACCTGAATATGCTAAATTTTCTTCTGATATGAACTATAGTCTACACTAACTGCCAAGGTTGCTAACAATATTTAGAAGTCACAGAGGCCTCAATTATTACCACTTTTATCTCTTCTCATTATTTTATTAAGAAGACGGCCTTCATTTTATCATTGGCTTCTGCTGATTTCGAATTGTAAGCCCCAATCTGGATTGATTTTCTTACATTGCCCCAGGTGGTGCAACGGGATCAGGAGCAAGCTTTGGCACTGTATCTGTGAGTAATTTTAGTCTCAACTATTTTGATTTGTTCTTTGGCATCTTGATTTGTGTATGTTTTGTACTTTTTATCTTTTCTCTAAACGTGGTCCAAGTTGACCTGAGATCCCTGAAGAAACAAGAATGCTGCTTAGTGGAAATTTACTCGCTTTTTTTGTTGTTTTGATGAGTAAATAATTAATTTCATTTATGAAGCATCAAAGGGTTGCAACCCCCACAAACCAAAGAAAAAGGTGAAGGTTAGTGTACTCAACAAAGCCTAGACCTCCATGTGGTCCACAAAATCCAAAAAGGCGTGTATTTTTCGGTCAACCTTCCTGGACACCCAACTATACATCACTGACAAAAGATGACTTTTCAACCTCCACTAGGCATTTCAACGTCTTGAAAAGTTATATTCCTCTCTTCCCAAATCAGCCACTTTATACAAAAAAGGTTCCATTCTCCATTTTTTTAAATACAAGCTCCCTACCATCCTTGCAAAGCCTGGGATAATTTCCATGGCTAACCCACTGTTTATCGAAAAAAGATAAGGCAACATACCACAATTCCTTAGCCATTGGACAATATAACCCTTCTCTTTTACTCATTATTTTTTCATTGGGGGAGGGAGGGAGGGAATGTTACGTTCCCTTGACACTAGGTTATTCAATTATTTTGGGAAATTACAAATTACTTCTGTTAGGCTTTTGCATTGTTCCTACATTACCGAATTTTGTTGCTTACCCCTCTATTTCACTAAATCTCCACTCCCTGGATGTTGTAACTGTAAAGCAACTCAAGCAAACAATACTACCTTACTAGAACATAGGGATAGAAGGGAGAAGGCTGTGAAATTGGATTTGTTGTCCACACCTTGGCCATACTTATCATGGTTCCCAAGGATCTAATGCAAGTGGTTTCATGCTCTCTTTTATTTTAGCAAACAAAACTACTAAAACCTAAATGATTTCTTTCTTTTTCTTCCTTTTATTAGAACTCAACGTAGAATTCTGCTGGAGTTTTCTATTCAAGCAAGAGACCAAAGGCAGATGCTGATGGCCGATACAAATTTCCTGAGAACTAAAATTTGAGCAAATGATCAATTCAGAGATCAATATGACATTTCTTGTTTTTTTTTTTTTTTTAATAAATTTTTTTCTGAAAGAAACTGGTTGGTTTGAATTTGGGTGACAATATTGTGAATTGATTTGAACGTTCAAGTGGTACCAGGATTCAGAGGTTGGAATCCCCCTTTTTCTTTTGAGCCTCATAGTACTATTATTATTATTATTATTATTATTATTATTGGGGTTGGGGGGGAGGGGAATGAGGATTGCGGAGGTGGACAGAGGAGGGTGGATTGAGGGAGGGTTTCTTGGGAAAGCAGTATTGGACTAACTTACGACAGCCTTAGATGGACGGGAGCATTGGATTGCAACTCCGGACGATGAAGCCTTTCTTATGCCATCACCAATTTATTATTCAATGATCACGGGTTCCATTTTGAGCGAATCTTGTCATTTAGGCTGTTAATTGTAGGAAATTTCTACTGAAGATTCATTTTTAAATTGTATTATTTGTAAAAGTCAGAATTTGATTCTTAAATTAGTGTCCTGTGCTTTTATTTTAATTTCACAATTTCCGTTCGCAGAAAGCTAGAGCAAAAAGCCGCACTGGTCGGCGCTAGTTGCCATCTCCTGAGGTCTGGAATTATGGAGGCAACCTTTTACATCTTGTATTCCGCTCACTGGTTCTTTGCTCGCAATGAAACCTTCAATGCAGCTTCTTTTGCCTTGGACTTGATGGACCTGACATAATCTGTAAGTGAATTCCCAAATTTGTTGGAGAGTACTATTTTCTGATGACTTATGATGTAGCGGAGGTTAGGTCTTGCGATTCCCTGTTTGTTGTAGCATTGTAAAAAAACAACCTTGCTCTAATGTTTTTGGGTTGTAGATTCTTGTTAAGAATTTTGGAGTAGAATTGCCTGATTAGACAAATTGATGAATTAGCAGGTGATCTAATTCTGACTTCTTTATTTGTCCCTTTCTTGACTTGAGCACGCTATTTATTTAAAAAAAAACTCTCACTTGATTAGCATCTTAATTTTCCATAACTTACTGCATTAATTATTATGAATGCCCAAAATCATTTCATTAAAACCTAAAATCCATAAAACTCAAACAAAAGGAAGATTTCACTGAAAACTCTCTATCCTAACTCCATCGCCAAATTCATTCTCCTTACCATCTTGGATGGGCACATAGATGCTTTTAGTTAATAATTTGAACAATGTCTTTTGGAAAGAAACATCTGACCAAAAGATTCTTCTATTTTTAATTTGGAAATTGGAAAAATTGACTTCCTTGTGTTGGGTCCAAAAAAATAAAATAAGCAAACAAGCACAATACAAACTAATTTTGCATGCTTCGGCCAATCACTTACATCCACAATTGGTTATTTAAAAGTTTCACAATTCAAATGAAAATTTTAGAGGATAAGAATATACTATCTCTACTCAACTTTCTCACACACATTACTCTCTCTCTCGTTATTCACCTCTTTGTTTTGCTACAAGTTTGTGCCTGAGTTCCTCTAAACTCAAGCTCTATTTCTCTATGTTTCTAGCCAATGCCGATGGTTTACCACACCACTCATCTTTACTTTCTACACTTTCTCCTCTTCTATACACGAACAAGAGGAGATAAATAGTCGCTCTACATCTTACTCCCATTTTATCCATGAATAAGGGGAGACAAACAACATCCACTTTGCATCAATAATTTGGCACTGAATATGACTAACTTCTAGCTTGTTTGAAGCACCAAAAAAGACCAAAAAACACCAAAAGACTTTATAATTCTATAACAAACTTTTTTCTTCCTGAATTACATGAGTCTATAAAAATCTCTATAAATTTATATATATCTACAAATACCAACAAATTTAATTGGACAAATTTCAATAACATTTCTGCAAATCTTGTCATGCCTTGAAAGTCCAATATCCGAGGATGTGGGGACAAATCTACAAAACAATCACAATAAATCATACATCAATACTAATTGGAGCGGAAGTGAAATAATAATATAGTATTCAACATTTGAATACTTTAAAAAATCTAATACTTGCCACAAATGGGTTACAAAACCAAATATCTCAAAACCAATATCATTACATAATATAATTTCAAATATTTAAACAAAAACAAAACCAGACTAGCCAATCAAACTTACAGGTTTGTCACGAGTATCTGCACCTACAAGATTAACTGTAAAGGGTAAGCACAAAACCATGTGTGCTCAATATATGTATATAATACATTTTTTTAATCATGTAAGGATATCAACCCTTAATCAATTTAAAAAAACATATTTTGAAAATTTATCATCATTATAATTTATCTAAATTTTCATGTCAAGTCATACTGTTTCCAATTTAAAAGTTACTTAGCCATGATCTCGCAGTCTCATGCTAGAACCATATTCACATCGATGTATATATATTAATATCAATATCGTACTATGAGTCAAGTACTCTGCAATATTAGTCTATGGCTATAGAATTAAACTCAAAATAAATTGCTAGGCTTAAGTCGTGGGGTACAACTAATCCCGTAGTCCTATATGTACTCATCAAATTCTTAGGCCTCAGTCGTGAGGTACAATTGGTCATGCAGTCCCAAATATACTCATCAAATCCCCAGCCCTAAGTCATGGGGTATAATTGGTCCTGCAGTTCCAGTGTTAATATACACTAATGTAAGCCATATATACATTTCATAAGTTTTAGCCTACTGGTTATGCTAAACCACCTTGTACAAGTTTTAGGGCTTTTGACCCTTGAGTTTTACAACCCAGTTTTTTAGTATCCTCTATGATCGCAATATCAAAACTCAAATCTCAACTATAAAATATCAAAAATCAAATCTCAACTAGAATCTTTAAACAATAGCACATCATACATAAGAATTTATCCTAAGTTAAGTTCTTGTGTTTATCTTTTAAATTAATAAGTCTTATGAAATAATATTTTTCGAGCCTAAGTTTTATGTTGTACGTTGTATGCATATGTTTAACATATTAATCAAACTCAACAAGAAACCACATAAAAATATACTCAAATTTTTCCATTTTATGGAAATCTACTTGAAGGCAATTCTAGTGCCTCTGCTTGAAGGTAGTTTAAGCATCTAAGCTACTGAAAAAGTCGTTCGAAGGCGGTTTGAGTGCCTAGGCTATTGGAATACCTGGGCTACTAAAAAAACCACTCGAAGGGAGTTCAAGCACTTAGACTAACAAAAATAAATTCTTTTAAATTTTAGAAATTTTCATTTTATATGAAAGAAAAAAAAAAAGATATTTTTAATCTTAATACATTTCTCTCATACAAATATGAATATAAAAATAGTATAAATTTCATCTACAAAGTCAAAACATAAATTTTCTAACCAAATCATGGATTTATACATAAAAAGATCATAGCCAAAACATGAGCATAAATTATGTAAACTTGAACTCCATAAATAAGCATGAATTTGTTAAACTCTTGATCAAAAGGTAAAATTACATAAATCGCATACACTTCCTTAATCATGCCCAAAAATATAGATTTCATAATATAAGAATATTCAATAATAACATCTCAAGTCAAATACCATCTTCATCCAAAACAATGCGAGTTCAAATCTCTAACAATAAACATATATATGTAGGTGGAGGGGATTGTAGACACATGTCCTGGACACGTGGCATACATCTAAAGGGGGTCAACTTGGTAGTTGAAGGGGCGGTTACTTTTGTGCTGCATTAATGAGATGTTATATACGATATGTCTGCATCGGCTGCTGATAACGGCCCCAGTCACGTCTGATCTGACTAGATGACATGACCAGTCACGTCTGATCTGACTAGACGGCATGACTTTGGCCATCGCCGCACTATTACTCATGATGACCGAATATAGGTGACACGTGTTAAAGAACCTATAAATATATTAGAAACAAAGAGAAAATGGGGTAAGAAAAAACAACCTATCAAAGATTACTTTTAATTTTTTCTTCTTTGTACACCGCTTAACTTAACTATCAGAGGTGTATTCAGCCGAATGCCGCCCGGCTAGCAATTTTTCTTTTCAAGAGCCAAGCCACGAACTAGAAAGCTTCGAACCGCTAAAACATTAGAACGGGTCCTATCACCTCATAAATATCACTCCTCCAGGTTAGACACATCAGCAATGGTCATTGCCAAATTTCTCAACACTCCAGTAGGCATGCTCATATCCACAAGATCAAGAAAATCATCTTAATGCATAAATTCCACTACCTAGGATATACACATAAAAAATGTATATAAATCGCCTAGCCTCACCAACTCAAGTTGGCCCTTTAAGGTGATTTCAGCAATTCTCTCTTTTGAACTTAACTCGCGACCTCGTTCGTCTCACACTGTTTTCTCCCAACAAATGGTGTTTGTACCATCCTCTTCTTGTAGGACTTTTGAAACCACAATAGAAGGAAAAATGGATAGAGGAAAATTCTCTAGTGTAAACTAAACATGTGAGGAAAAAGGCTGGAAGATGAGAAATAATGCGTTTATAAACATATGTAAAAGGGGTTCCCTTTCTCCCCTCCGATACATGCATCACCATAATTCACCCATCAATACACCTCCAAACAAATCATATATTTTTTTTTATTATTTTTTTAAACTCCAAACACTCCTTCACTTGAGTGTGCCCGTCAAGCATTCATTTGTGGTTGGTCTTAGATCAGTCCTCGTGGGTTGCATGTACATCCACAACTTTGGGTGGATTGCATGACAGTCTCCCCTCGATATATACTCACTCCTCTCCATTCCAAAACCCATTCCTTTTTGGTTATGTGTCACAATTAATATATATTTTTTGCAATACATTTTTATAACATAACGTGGTTTTGATTCACTAAAACAATGACTAGTTTAAAATATAATTGAACTAAAAATAATAATATTTTAATTATTTAAGTTATTTGCAAGATGAGCTCTAGTTTAGTTATTTTTAAGCAAGCAAATTCATTGGACCGCAATCTCAATTATAAATCTGCATGTTATTATCTTCTTAGTTTTTGTTAAGCTCATAATCATTTTGATAAGGTAGTGCAAAGAATTGGGCGTTCATTTTTAATTATGACGTGCAAATTAATTTCAACTCCAATCAACCAATCAAATTAATCTAATAAAAGATTTGCCAAGTAACATTTTGGGCAGCAAACAAAACTTCTTGGCTAGTAGATTTTCCCGTGCAAATTTACTCATCTCCTGGCAGGTAGATTTTCCTTTCATCACAATTTATTCTACATTTTTTTTTAATTGAGTAAAATTATAAAATTATTCCTTTTTAACTAGCTGTTTTATGTATAATTTGAATAGATATAATTTTTTTTATTAAATTTTAATAAAAAAAATACTTAGGTTTAGTTAGCTATAAGAGAATGGAAAAATATTTTATTGACTAAAATAAATTTTATTTATATTTAGCTTTTTAACAAGCATATTAAAAAATATTTTTTATTTTATTTACTTTATTTTTTAACTTAATAAAACAAAAAAATTATCTTTTTTATTTATTTCTTTTTCCAAATTTTTGTCAAAATCGTCAAGCCATTTAGTAGTGTTCTACATGAACTTTTCATAAAAACTATCACAACAAGTAAATCAATATAAAAAAAAAAAAAAAAATTAACTTTTAAGCTCCCTCAAAAAAAAAAAAAAAACAGAGATAAATTATCAAACAAAAGTATAAATATCATTATTGTAATAATTTAATTTGATTTTTTATGATAGGAAATATTTTTAAATAAATTTGAATTGAAAATTTTTATCAAAAGAAAGTTGCTCACATGCCTTAAATAAAATTTTTAAAAAATTAATATGGCAATTACCTGTTTGTCAAAAACTCTAAAAAGATAAAATATTTTTTTAATAAATTATCTTCTCAATAATTGGTTTTAAAAAAATATTTTTAGTATAAAATAAGAGTACCTATAACATTACAATTATGCATTAAATTGAATTTTTTGTATAAGAATATTAATGATATTATAATTATGTATACAAAATATATAATTAAAATAAAGAAGAATATGTAATTTTAATTAATAAAAAATGAAAAGAATGTTTAGTTGGCAAAAATTTAGTAAAAAATATCATAAAAGTACATAATTTGATAAAAAAAAGTAATATGTGAAAGGCTTTGATTGAAAAAAATAAAAAAAAATTAATATAAATTAGTAAGTTTTAATTAATTTTGACCACCTAAATACTCTTAAAATAAAATGTAATGAAAGAATAATAAAAAATACAAATAAATTACCCCATTAACAAGATATTGTTTTCAATAATATAATTTTAGTATGATTATTTGTTTCAATTATGTTCAGTAGATATCATAATTGTTCTATTATTTAATAAATCCTTTGATTGACATATCACGTTGACATATGTGTGCCTCACCTGCATCCACGGGATGCAATCCTCCGCCAGACATACACGTGAAAGGGGTGTGTGGAGGGTTGTGCATAAGTTGATTAAAATTTAATTTTTGAATTGTAGTGACTAAATTGAAGGAGTTTAGTTCGCTTATTTACATAATAATAGTAGATTTGATTTTTTGAAAAAATAACGATTATCGATTTTGAATCTAGTTTTAAAATTTTTAAATCAAATAAATTGAATTAACAGAATTAAATTTACTTAATATTTAAAATATATATATAATAATTAACCTAAATATTTACTCTTATCAATATTTTTATCTTTTGA
>JAVXUM010000001.1:42302360-42313321 GCA_035590655.1 Pouteria glomerata
ATCTAAAAAGAAAAAAAAAAAGAAAAAGGATTAGAATTTTGATTCATGGCGTACTTCTGCAATTACAACTACGTCAATGGAAATAAAATGAAGGGAGCGTTTGGTTTGAAAAAAATAAAAAAAACATTCTGAAAATCTTTAAAAATCTTTAAAACTTATTTCACTATACACATTACGAACTCATAACTTATCCTAAAAAATTTTAATATTTCAATAAAAAAATAAAAAATCTGAAAAAAGATTAATGGAATTGGTAAATTTTTTTGACAATTATATTTTTCGAGTTGATAGTTTTCAAATGAATACTAGTGTCGCTATTTTATTCTAATTATTTTTAATCAGTGGAAACAGATTTGGGAAACCGTTCCCACGGTTTTGCTTTGGTGGCACAAAAATATCATTATTCTTCTCCAAAAAACTCTATTAAATGTTAAACACCTAAATCAACTCAAATCACATTTTTTCTTATTTTTTCTTATTTTTTATCATTCCAAACACTACCGATATAGGATAAAATGATTATTAGACTTGTGGCTCATATTGACTCATACATTAAAAGTTGGAGCTGTCGGATTTAACCGGTAGTACAAAACTGTCAGTTTAGAAATTCTATTCCAAATAAGTTTTTAAGGGGATGTTTGGCTCTCTGGATTTTGCCGAAAACTTTAAAAATTTCTGAAAATCTCTAAGAACTTATTTCACTAGATAAATTACGAACCCAAAATTTTTTTTATTTTATCTCACTTTTTAATCCACCAAACACCTTATAGGTCTAATTTTGGTTGAGTTTCTTTTTCTTATATAGTTGGGATGTGTTGTACCTCATTACTAAGATTAGGTTGAGTTTTCAAAAATTAGGATTAAAGGCTAAGGTTTTCAAAAATTAAGATTGAGAGAAAAATTAAAAACAAGTGACGATGGTGGCAAAGTTGTCTAAGAATCTCTCATATCTCGCTTATAATTTCTTGCGTTATTGTTAGAGTTTCTTATAATTGAAAAATCAATTTTACCATGCTCATGGATGTAGACAAATTGCTGGACTACGTAAATCTTGTGTTCTGCCATTATATGATTTTTCTTTTCTTCGTTTGTAAGTTTACCATTATTCATTAAGGTGTTACTAGAAGATGATCTAGATTTTACGCCACAACAATGATAAGAAAGAACATAATTAAGAGTGGGAATGAATTCTTTCGTTTAGTTATCAGTATGAAAATCTTGAAAAAATAAATATTTAAATTTTTATAATTTGATTATATATTTTAAATATAAAAAATAAAATGAAATGTAATAAAAATTATTAACAATAATTTTTAAAAACTAAAAAAATAAATTTTATTTTATAATACAAGTTTGAACCAAAAAAGGGCTATAGAGTAAAACAGTTATTTTATAACTAGAGTTTGAATTGAGCTTAAACTTTCTTAGTTATTAAAAATATATTAATAAATATTTTTTAATCTTTTGGAAGGACTAAAATACAAATTTGAGAAAAAATCAGGCTCATAGACAAAATTATTACTTTACATTATGAATTCAAATTTGGCAAAAATTTGCCTAATTATTAAAAAATATGTCAATAAATTTGTTTTAGCTTTTTAGATAGCCTAAAATGCGAATTTGGACAAAAAAATTAGATAAAAACATTATTTTATGGTTTGAATTTGAATAAAACAAAAATTTGTTTACTTGTTAAAAAACATAATTTGTTGATGAATATTTTTTAAGTCTTTTGAACGCCAAAATGTAAATTTAGGCAAAAAATGCACTCAATGATAAAAAATCATTTTATGACTTGAGTTCAAATTAAGTAAAAAATTACCTAATTCTTAAAAAATCCATCAATGAATATTTTTTTAACTATTGGAAAGTCTCAAATTAGTTAAGAATAAACTATTATTTTACAACTTAAGTTCAAATATAAGTTGAAAACAAAATCTAAGAGTAATACAATTATTTTATATCACAAAAGAGTGATTCAAAGAAATTTATGACTGAGAAGTAATTACCTGTTTATTTTTTTTTAATTTTTTTATCATATTTAAATTGAAAGTTATATAACAAATCTACTCATTAATTTAACATGTATATGTTAATCCAACGACTGAAATTTTATCTTTATGTAAAATGCCTTTTGCATTTAATGCGAGAATAAGTATTTCTAAAAAATTAATATTTCAACTTAATTTTTTTTTTTTATACCAAACATGAAAATAGCCAACGTTGGAATGAATATTACACACCAAACATAGCTTGAATCTCCATTTCCCAATCTAGCCAATTGAAATTTAATCTTACTTAGAAGCAAGTTACTGTCCTGAACTTATTCCAAATAAGCACACTTCTACACCTCAATTTTGAATAGTATCCAACAAACCATTAAATTCCAGCTACAAAAATTCACAACTCAAATTTCTTCCCTCTCAAACAGACGTTCCCACAAGATCCAAGTAAATAAAGTTTATCACATAAATAATAATTTAGTTGAAAAAAAAATACATAAGAATAACCTATAGTTTTTGCAATATACAAATGAAGAAGCAAAATATATAGAATGCCTCTTCCACTCAAGTCTCCTATCTCTCTCTCTTGCAGTCAAACTCTCATGACTGAAAAAACAGAACGCTGAAACAAACAATCATAAATCAAGGGCGCCTTCCAATGGCTTTTCCACAAAGAAGAACATTAGAAGGAATGTCATATTCATTGGCAAGGCTGTGGACTGAATTGAATACTCTCAGATAAAATTGCAGCCCAAGATATTGCCTTTCCCATATTGCAGACCTCATATTCCACATTCCCTGGTTGTCCAAGGAGACCAATATGGCAGTCCAGGAGTTGGGATATACCTGCAACAAAAAGGCAATCACAAGAGGAACAATTGGGTCAATTTGGTGATGCAAGTAACAAATATTGTTGGATTGGAATTTGCCATCTCATCTTAAAACTAATAGGTGCCCATTGAGACTCAGAGGTCATGCTAGGCGGGCCTATTTTTAGAGTAGTCCCAGAGAGAGACATTATGTTCACACAAAACTGCACCATGCACAAGCATTGCAAATATCCTAACACGAATTGTCATTAAAAAAAAAAAAAAAGAAATGGGTTGGTTTCAAAACTATTATTAAAGTTACCTGGACAGTGTGTCTTGTGAGAGCATCAACAAGATTGTATGCCTTTCTACTAGCACTTGTCCACTGTCCGGATCCATAGCTGCAATTGTTGTAATAGGTAACGATCAGCAACTAAAAGCTTCAGAAAAGTCATGAACAAGGAATGGAAAATGGAGAAGTATCATACCCAACAGCCCAAAAATCATAGCCATCGAGATGCCAAGATTGCATGGTGTTCTCATTGTTTTGATATACGACTTCAATGAAATCATGGAGAGAGACAGGAACGACAGACGTAGAAAAGAATGCAGGGCCTTCGGAAGGAAGGCTTTGGATAGAATCGATGCTGAAGACTCCAGGGATGTTAAAGTGATCAGCAAGCTTCAGAGGGGTATCAGAATTAATGTAGGAGACCCTGTTGACAGCATATCTTTGTTTCCCATTGATAAGAGGTGCTGAGTTGGCAAATACAAATGTCTTTGTTGTGTTGATTTTTCCATAATGGAATGATCCCTGAGGGTTAGGCCGGGCCGCATTTGCTGTCAAGTTCCACCTTCAAGAAATATAAAGGAGACATAAATCTGTAAAGTTGTTTAAACCCAATCAAAAATAAGAAAAATGTATGGGTTACCTAATGCAATGACTTGGGGCTACATTTTCCCATATATTTTTGACTGGCTAAAGCTACGTTTGTTCTAATAGAAAATACAATTAGAAATTGCATACTAATGCTACTCTAGAGAGGATCTCACTCTTCTGCGGCTTCAAAGGAAACTGAAATAATTCCACTGCTAAATGCACAGAAATCACCCAAGGGTCGAAGAAACAGCAGTTATCTCACAACAGTCAATGACAAATTGTAAGTGTCATTTCATGAAAAGCTAAAGTTGATCCCATAACATTGGTTTTCATTCTTCTGATTTCTTTCCACTTAACTAAAGATTTTTTATTCTTAAATTCAAATGTCAGCAAAACAGTACCAGCAATTCCACTTATATCCCAACACATAATCTGCATGGCAAATCAGCAGAGATATCAAGTGTTCATATTCAGGTAGAAAATTTAGGTACCAATTAATGGGATATTGTGTTTAGTGTAGTCTGTATTAGAGTTCTTCACATGTAAGTACCTGAGGGTTCTGGCTTGCTGCATGGACCAGTCCAATTGGCCAGTTGGACCGGCAGGCACAGGTCCAGAAACTGGAATATGGGAGTTTGTGTAGTGTAGCACCGCTGAAGCAGTAAGAACATCCTTTGTAAATCGTGTAGATGCAACAAGGTAGTAGTCCTTTGGAGTTTGATCCAAGGTAACAAGGACAGACAAAGATTGGCCAATGTGCAGGTCTAAAGAATCATAGGTATTCTGAACAACGTGAGACCCTTCAACCTCGACTAACTTCATCAAATGGCCCTGAATCCTAAAGTTGAAAGAGGTTGACAAGCCCACATTTGAAATCCTGAACAAGTAGGTTTTGCCTAAAAAACAAAAGTGAATCATTGTTAATAGAATCCTCTTTGACATGATTAAAATACCCGCGTAAAGGTTTGGAAATCGTTTAAACAATCTTTCTAATAATCACAATGTCTAGCATTGTTCAAGTTGTGTGAGTATGGAAGAGCGGAGGCTGACCTTGATCACCACTAAAGGTAGATTTCATCTGCCCATTAATAAGGATGCCATCAGGAAAGGGAAGGGATTTCCCTGAATCCAAAACTTGCTGCAATTCCTGTGAACAGAAAGACGTGTTATTGGAAATTGACGTATACATGATGGAAAACCATTATCAGCGAACAGGGATTTAAATTTCATGCAGGACCCTTCTTCTGGTCGAATATCAGATTAAAGTTTAGCTCATTGCATTACAAAGGAGACAGATCTGACATGATAGCTTTAGCATACCTTAACAGAATATTCTGAATAAATTTGCATAATGCACAGCCAATTAAAACCGGGTCTCTTTATAATGTGAGGTAGAGATAAACTTCAAAGTAACTAGTATCAGTTTTTTGAGAAATGACAAGGGAGAAATAATAAGAAAAAGCGACACAAAATTTCGATCAAGCTTAGCAATCTGGCTGCACTGTGCTGGTCAAATTGACAAGTCAGAATTTTGAACTCAAATGGCATAAATTTTCAAAATGCAAGAACTAGAGCCAACTCCAAGGCAAGGCCAGTTCGCCAACTCTGGCATATTGTTTTAACATAGTGTGAAGAATAGTATTCCGAGTGATTTAAAGAAATGCACAGCAACATTTTCTGAACAATTTCAAATTGAATAATAATAATAAGATACTTGACGTATGTATGCAAAAATTTTTACATCCATAATTACATCCTACATATTTACTACTGCAGAAATTGCTCACCTTATGGCCGGTCTTGAACCAATCACCAATAAGTAAAGTAAAATCCTGAGCAGGTTTTGGATAAGGTACAGGAATCACAGATCTTGCATATACATTGAATCCTCCAAACCCTCCAGCAGCTTTGTGCATTAGCGTTGATGGGAAGTATGAGTAGGTTCCTATCTGATCTTTTGTTTGGAACTTGTAAGTGAAGTTTGAGTTAGGGGGTACAGGGCAATTGGTCCCCAGCACTCCATCTTGCCAACTATTCTTCCTCTGCTTGATTCCATTCCTAAGAGTGAAAAATTACTGTTATTAGGTCATGTTTTTTATCTTTTTTTGGTTCCATTCCTAAAAGTGAAAAATTACTGATATTAGGTCATGTTTTTTTTCTTTTTTTGGTAAGTACATTAGGCCATGTTTTATTCTACAAGCCTCATAAATAAACATAAAATTGCAAATAAGGAATAACAATACTTTTTCTCAAATTTAGGAGAATTTATAATTGAATGAGCAATATACTCAGCAACCTAACGGTACCCTAAGCTAGCTGGGGGACAATTCAACACTAAGTTGGCCAAATTCATAAGTTTCTGGTCAAGTGTTCATGTAATCTAGTCAATTAGCCTAGATATTTCTGAGAAGCATATTTTAGAGCAGATGAGCTTTGTTGCAGACTTCCCTTGTATTTCGTCAGAATGTATATCTTGTATTCTATAGTTTTACACTAATTATGATTTTTAAATGTTTTTGAATTGAGTGTGGAGTCCTAGGTCACTGTGTTTCAAATATATGTATGGATTTACTAACTGTATGGGGTTTCTAAAGTATACCTATAAATTAGCTTTGACCAGGCTCGCCTACAGGAGTTTGCCTCACAGAGGGGCTATTGCCATGCTTCCTTTGGCCAATTTGGGCTCATAAAGAAAGGTTTTTGCGGGGCTTTTCCATGGATGAAAGTTTGCAGAGAAATGAAATCAGTTTTGTACTATTCCATAGTTATAGTGGAACGATGTATAGGCAAGTTGGTGTCAACACACTTAAATCTGTGCTATCTTTTTTCTTTGTTTTTTGCCTGTGATTGTTGCTTCAAATCTCAACATTACCAAGACCACATGTGACTAAATAACAAAATTTAAATTAGCTGAATCAAGAAAAAACAAGATTAAAATCAAAAGCCGGGCTGAAAGTGAGATTTACCATGTCAAGAGAAAAGGGTCATTCAGCTTATTGATGACATTGAGGATTATGTTGTCATTAGTGACAGCATCAAGTCTAGGACCAGGAAATTGCCCATTGATGAGGATGACCTTCAAGATCAAATATTAAAACTTCAAAGATCTGAAAACCACTTGATGCATACATATAACTGGATTACGAAAAAAAAAACCAACTTGTTGAAGAACAAAACGGTAATAAAGCCAACCTGTTGAGGGACACCCAGAGGAGAAGCAGTTCCATAAGTGACAGTCCATGTGTAGTATTTATAAGCATCGTCTGCTTTCACCAGAGAAACACTCAAGAGTGCCAAAGCAACAAAAATTGAATGGAGCAAGAGCGCCCTTCCCATTGTAAGGGCGGAGACAACACCAAAGCTCTCCTAACCTACAAATTAACCGAGACAATAAAAATCCAGAGACATATAAAGCAAAAATCTTCAGATTAAAGCATAAATCTCAACATCTATCTAATCTAGATGCAAATGGACTACGATTTAACAACAATCAAGCAATAAGGTAATGAGTAATGAACATTGTCAACGTGTACGCATACTTAAAAATACTCTGGCGTTGTATATGCACATATGGGTTATCAGATTTGGGGGGAAAGAAAGCTTAAATCTTGGATAGGTTTCAAAAACATTGACAAACAGTAAGAGCTATATATATATATATATAGATACATACTGAATAGATCCAAAAGAAAACAAGAAGCAAAGAAGAGATGAGAAATGGGAACTTACAAAAGTAAGACTTTTTCACAAAAATGGGAGGGGTAAGAGTGAAAGATCTCCGTGCGTGACAATCAGAATGCAGTGGGCATTCAGCCTAATTTATAGATATATAACCAGATTTAAATACGATGAGCAACGCGCTTGTGAAAAAGCTTCACTGAGTGTGAGCCGTGTGACTGTGACTCTGAGTTTTGATTATTGGTATTGATGTTTTCGAGGGGGAATCGTAGTGGTGGCTGCCCGGCTGGCAATGAGCTCTCGTATCGGCGCATCTTACGCGTTTTCGCGTAATTATAAGTTGCTTTGAATTTTTTTATTTACTTTAATAACTGAGGCGCCCTTCGATTACAAATTTGACTTTAACTTTTTTTTTTAAATTTTTTTCTTTCATTTTATATGACTTTTTTATTAAAATTAAAATCTTCCACGAATTGTAATTTTTTAAACGTATTAATCATATTCATGACAAGTAATTAAAAATTTCATATTATTTTTTTTTAACAGAATCAAATCTAATAAATAAGTTCAAAACTAATTTATAAGTATGACCTTATAAATATACACCCTAATTATCCCTATGTGATATAACCTGCTCTTTAAGCATCTCTTGGGTCAAACTCAAATCCTAGTGCCAACACAAGTAAGTTTATAGAGGTAATAATAACCTAAATATACGTATGAGTTTATTCACTAGGCTATTCCATATTGAGATAATTAGATAGTGTGTGCATGTTTGTAAGGCCATACCTACAAACTAATTTTGAGCAAGTTTGTTGGGTTTGGTTATATTCAACAATTATATTCATTTAGATAAAAGTTAAAAAAAAAATAAAAATATTATTTTTTATTAATTTTTTAATCTAAACGAATAACTTTTTTTTAAATAGTGTGAATTTTTTAATTTTTTTTTTTTTTTACGGATGCTATAAACACTTCTAAAAGTTATTTCTTATGAAAAAATTAAATTTTAATAAAATAATCATGTAAAAAAATCGTTAAAACTAAGTTTTGTAACCAGACATAACCTTAATAAGCAATCAAATTAATTCAGAATAACTTAAACAAACGGAGGCGGTACATACTTACTTCATTTGTCCAATAGCGAAGGCTGCCGATAAGAAATTTACGTCCGTTAAGTCTCGCCGTTTGTTAGAATTAATCAATATGTCATTATTTTTATCTCTCTCCTTCAGTGTAAGCATTTTTCAATTCATTAAAACATTTCACATATCTACCTTTCTACATTTGAATCATTTTCACGTAGTTTTCTTTTCTTTTTCATTAATCTTATATTAAATTACAACAAGATCGATCCATTGGGATTCATGAGAAGATGCACCTCTGACTCTCTTTTTAAAGATAAATGACGTATCAAACATTAAGGTCGCCTCTAGTGTATAAAAGCAAAAAAGTGTGAAATTTTTTTTTGTGACTTTTGTTTGGTATTGTCATTTATAATTTTGAAAGAAATTGTGTTTGTGATAAAAATTTATAAAAGTTAGAAAAGTTTAATAAAAATTAAAAATTATGTTTGATAAATTTGAAGAGAAAAAATTGTAAAAAATTAATAATTGATAAAAAAATTTTAAAAAAAAAAAAAAAGTTAATTTGTGTCCAATGGGCCTAAGCTAGAATCTACATAATGTAATGTCTCTAACAAAATTGTGTGGAACGGATGACCTAAGAATATAAGAACTGATTAAAATAAATAAAAAAATAATGTTCCAAAGTCTATTATAACATAATAATAACAATTAAAGCAAACAAATTCCTCCCTCATTCCTATGTTAAGTAAATGAAAATGACATTACAATAATAAAAACTAATATCAAACATCGGTAACACAATTCAAGGTTTACGCAACCAAATAAACATTATAATACAATCTCATAATAGAAATAAGTCTGCAACCCATACTGATGTAACGTAAAGCGAAGATAAATTGACTTGTTTTACAAAAAAGTCTAAATCTTGGAATCCACCAAGAAGACCAGGAGAAAACTCAAGACATAAGTTTAAAGAATGAATAACAATTGACGTATATCAAAAGTGTTTACAAAGGGTCGTATTTATAAGGAAAATTAATCTTGAACCTAATTCTAAATAAAATAGGAATGAAACAAATCTACAAGAAATGAGGAAAACTAATCCTAATTAAAGTAGGAATAAAACAAATAAAGAAAATTAAGAAATATCAAATTTATTCTACACCATTCTTCTCTTCTTAAAAAAATAACTTGTCCTCGAGTTATCTAAGATAAGGCCTAAAAAACAATAGACGACCATCACGAGTAAGCATCTTCAATAAAATTTTTGTTGTTGACAAAACTATGTATAATTCCAACTTCAGAATAATCTTCATCTTCACACATAATAGTGCTCGAATTTTGTTTTCTGCAAACAGTTCTTCAAATAATTCTTTATAGTTGAAAACTTTAGTTGTATTAACCATACTTTCTCACATAATATTTATCCACTCCAATAAATTTCAACGGACATTTGTCTTTGACTTCTATAGTTTGAACATTGATAAAACCAACAATTTTTTCACCATCAAATAATAAAACGAAGTTGTAGTATTGATTATCAAAATGATCAATAACTTCTAATATTGTGAGTTTTTTAATCTCTTCATCTTGAAAATCAATTATAATTTAGTTTTTTTCTAAAAATAATCGATTTAAATTATAATTGTCTTCAAATATAATGTCCCCAAAAATAAAAACCTCTTTTACCTCAATATCTTTTTTAAATATATCATGTTGATGTGTATGATATGTAAGATTATCATACCTCCTATTTCTAGGTCGAGTCATTACAAACTCTAAATTATTTCCATCATCATCGCTATCATCAAGATCTACCAGTACTCATCTTCTAGGGTCTAAAGGAGTTAAACCCTCAACTGTTTCACCATGGGCAACTCCCATGGCTAGATTCAGTCTTGTGTTTTGTTCTTGTCGCTAATAATTCGCAATAAAGCTATCATCTGTGTATTAATCTCATCGATCTGTTGCTTTAATACTCGTATTGTCAACTACTATTCTTGGAATTAAGCTGAGACAGATTGCAATCTCTAATCTATGTCACGAGATTGGTCACCTCCACTACCGTTATGGTTAGTCATCAGATTAAGAGAAACCTGCTCTGATAACACCTGACGTAGTGCAAAGTAAAGATAAATTGACTTATTCTACAACAAAGCGAAAATCTTGGAATTCACCAAGAAAATTGAAAGAAAACTCAAAATATAAGTCTAAAGAATGAATAATAATTACCTCCTACTTCTAGGTCGAGTCATTGCAAATTCTAAATTATTTCCATCATCATTGCTATTATCAAGATCTACCAGTACTCATCTTCTTGGATTTAAAGGAGTTAAACCCTCAACTGCTTCACCATAGGCAACTCCCGTGGCTAGATTTAGTCTTGCGTTTTGTTCTTGTCGCCGATAATTCGCAATAAAGCTATCATGTGATACCCCTACCTTTGGTATAAATGGAAAAGTATTGAATTTGGAATTATTGAGTTATGGGGGTGAATATTTTG